>CM077150.1:231979151-232117678 GCA_039583875.1 Platanthera guangdongensis
CGCTAGAATGACTCTATGTAGGACGTTGGAATGGGTGGATGGTGGTTTTCATTGAGTAACCACCGGTCTGTCTGTGGTATATGGCGTCGGGCCACAGCCGGCTCCTACTGCTATATGCTTATGTGACGGGTAGGGGGTGTTACAGGGTTCCTGCGGGATCATGCGGTGAGCTCTTAAGGAGTAGAGGAATGGTGAAGAGCTTTGTCTAACACACTATTAGAAAGGCAGAGAGGACAGTGGACGTACCCAGATTGGGGAACCACTATAAAAATATCCTTGTCTTCTGTGATTGTTCTTGAAAAAGCACATCAATTAATCACTAGCACCAGAATTCAAATATAGGTCTATTATTAAAAGAAGGCCAAATACCTATTACCCCCCCCCCTCCAGGTATTTAGTGACCTTGAAAACAAGACTTTCAATTTTCCCCGTCCTCATCCACTGAGACTGAGAATGTATTTCCTTCAATATCCCCAAAATTCAAGATATTGTAATAGGTTTTGCATTTGATGTGTAGTTGCTTCCGCATGATCCGGGTTAGAGAAGAACTATTTCCATATCCTTAAATGAACAAGAGGAAGTGGGGAAAGAATATATTTTAAGAGGTCCATGTTAGGCAAAATGTCATTCTTTTCCGCCAAGAAAAATGGGAGAACGGTATCGTCGATTTGTAGTCACATGGTTTGATATGTTTGAATCGCTTGAATACAATGTTGAAAAAGATGCCACATTTTGTTTCGTATGTTATTTATTTAAGAATGATGTCGCGACTAGTGCTGCTGGGGGAGAGGCTTTTGTTACGGGCGGAGGACATAGGTCTTGGAATAAACCTGAAGGGTTCACAAAACATGTCGGCAAATATAATAGTGCTCAGTCAACTAGTGATGCAAAAATTTGAAGTCCTAAAGCAGCCAAAAAATCTATACAAGTTGCTCTTGAGAAACAGTCAGATAAGACTAAATTTGAAAAAAAAAACACGCATACAAGCATCTCTTAAATGTTTGAGATATCTCTTGCGTCAAGGAATGGCCTTACGTGTAATGATGATGAGTCAAGACTCACTTAATAAGAGAATTTTCTTGAACTTCTACAATGGCTCGTAGATATTGATGAAGAGTTTGGTAGGTATGTTTTTGAAAATTGCACCGGGAAACAATCAATTGACCGCTCCTTCAATTCCAAAAAGATATCATCAATGTCCGTGCTAGAAAATATCAAAAATTATAATTCAAGAGCTTGATAAGATGAATTATTTTCAGTTCTAGCCGATGAATCCAGTGACGTGTCACATAAAAAGAACAACTTGCTCTTTGTCTGCGTTAATTATAGAAATGGTGCAATAAATAAGAGCATTCTTGTTTTTGCATGTTTTTTGATACTATCTGCAATTCAATCAAAGCTTGTAATGGAATCTTTACTAATGGCTTCATTCATTGAATTTATCTAAAATCCGTGGACAAGGATATGATTGTGCCAGTATCATGGGTGTTGAGATAAATGGTCTTAAAAGTTTATTTTGAGAAAAATCTGAGTGCATATTACATTCATTGTTTTGCTCATCACTTCAGTTAACACAAATTGCAGTCGCTAAGAAAATGATGATTGCCACATGTTTTTTTGAAGTAATTGCAACTTTATTAAATGTGATTGGTGTTTCCTGCAAATGAAATGAAATGCTTAGAGAAAGCTAAGTTCAAAAGATGGCTAAGACACTAGAAGATGGTGAACTCAACTGGATCCAGGTTTAAATCAGGAGCATCGTTGAGTCGACCTAGAGATACTCGTTGGGGATCACATCACAAAACACTAGTGCATATCATTTCATTATATCCTGATATGGATGCTACACTTGTGAAGATTGGAAGAGTAAAGCAAATGATCGGGTGAAGGCACAAGGTGTTTTTGTTCGCATTAGAATCATTTGATTTTATTTTAATGGTTCACGTGATGACCGCTATATTTAGGTATACACGCGAATTAAATCTCACTTTGCAAAAGAAGGATCAAGATATTGTAAATATAATGTCTTTGTTAGTTTGACAAAAAAACAGCTTCAAACTTTGAGGGATGATGAATTTGACACTCTATTTTTTAAAAAATGTTTTTCTATGGCAAACATGATATTCATATTTCCAATATGTGTGATCGGTATATTCCCTATGGAAGATCAAGAAGGTTTGTTGAATACTACACAAATTTGCATCATTATCGGATTGAAGTTTTCTTAAAGGTTGTCGATCAACAACTACAAAAGTTAAATAATCGGTTTGATGAGGTGAGTATAGAGTTGCTTCTATGTATGACACATTTGAATCCCGCTAACTCATTTGGTTGTTTTGAAAAAGAAGTGATGCGCCTTGCAGAGTTTTAATCCTAATGATTTTTCAAGTTTAGAGTTATTTAATGTAAAATTTCAACTCAAGAACTACTTTGTTGATATGAGAAGTGATGAGAGATTTGTCATCTATCCTTGAAGCTTGTTGAAACCTGTAAACATGCTGCTTATCAACAAATCTACAAGCTTTTGAAGTTTGTATTGATTCTTCATGTGGCTACTGCAAGTGTGCAAAAAGTATTCTCAGACATGAGTTATGTGAAGAACAAGTCGTGCAACAGTCTTGGTGATCGAATGTTGAATGATTGTCTAGTTACTTTTATTGAGCGAGAAACATTTTTGAAAGTTTATCGACCATTTTCAAAAAATGAGGGCTCGTCGTGGACAAATACAAAATTTTACTTATGTATTTTGTATTTTTCAGTGTTATGTAATTTTGTATGACTTTCTATTATCATGGATTTAATAATGACTTGTTATTTTATTTTTAAAAAATGTTGTTCCTCACCATTTTCAAATTCTAGATCCGTCACTGCCCAACATGAATTATAAATTAAATTTTATTGCAAGTAACTTATTTGCTGGAAAGCACATTTGTGTATAGTGCAACGTTTTAAAAACCGGATCGAACCGACCGGTTCGACCGGTCGGACCGCCGACCGGTTTCCCAGACGGTCCGGTCTGGTACCTAAAACCGCTCCTGCTTAAAACCGGCCCAGAACCGTGTAACTAGACGATTGAACCGGTTAACCGGAAACCGGACTGGTTTTTTGTGAACCGGACGGTTCAGCAAAGTAGACAAATTTCACCACTGATTTGGTATCGGACGGTTGCGATTGTTTTAGCCTTTAGATTGAACACTTGAACCTTTACTTTTTTTATTTTGCATTTGTTATTCCGCTCCATTTAGACGGCGTAGAGCCGAGAAAAAAGTTCACCTCATGCTGGCGATTTCGACGGGGAGGCGAGCGTTCAGAACGAAGATATATGGTATTCTTTCTCACGTAGACCAGTGAGACAATGACTTTATTTATCATATATTATATTAGTTGTTTTATATTTCATATATTAATATCCATATCACATATATTTTGAAATATTATTAGTAATTTTGTCTAAACGGTTCAAACCCGTTCAACTGATCCAATTGGTTGAACCATGAACCTCTCCTAAGACCGGTTCCATCTCCGGTACGATTTTCAAACCTTGGTATAGTGCATACCCCATATATTGTTATGAAATCGGACCGAGTACCGCGTTAGCGCAACGGAATTAAATCGAGCAAAACAATCGCGCAAAATGAAATAACAGAGCGAGATTTCAAGCACACATAAGACAAACAATATTACGTGGTTCGGAGTTGGGACTCCTACTCCACGGGGAGAGCGCGCCGGAAGGGATTCCACTATAAATAAGAAAGTTACAGGGTGGATTACAGTGATATCAAATAAGACCCAAAGAAGAAAACAAAATCAGGAAGAGGGGGCCACTGTGCTTCATTTTCTGAAGTCGTCTTTGAGCACAGATCCCGCAGCGATCGTCTCTACTGTAGACGCTGCCTGGACGGGAGTAAATCCTCCACCACTGCTGCCTCGAAGCTGATCCCTCAAGGACCGATGAGAGGCCGCCGCTGCTAACACCGCCCGATGCTGATCGCCGCTGCTACCGCGGCCTGAAGCCGCCATAATCGAGAACGTCTGCCCCCGGAAGTCGCACCTCCAAGAGGCGCACTGAAGAACTGTGCAAGCCGGTCGCCGGCCTGAACCGAAGAGCTGCTTACGATGGGATGGCCGCTCTGCACGTCGGGAACGAACTCCTCCTCCTCGATTAATCTCTCTAGTTTTCCTCTTTTATATTCATGCCTCAGGGATTGCAGGCAATTAAATAGGCAATCTCCTCTCCTGTTTTAGGAATTAAGCTAAGTAAGGAAAAGATTCTGGAATCAATTTTGGCTGGTAACAATGATATTCCAAATGAAGGATTAGCCTAAATAAGGAATTGCCAGCCCATGGATCGGTGAGGTGTCAACTTTTAAACAATCTCCACCTTGGCGCCTCACGGAACGAATCCACCTACAACTTGGATCTACCACCTTCCGACAAAACTACCCCTCTCCTGGGGTCGCCCCAATCAACATGCACCAATATGAGCCAAGTCAAAGGTAGTGCTTGAACTTGACTCCTGTCACAGGTTTGGTCAGCATGTCTGCAACATTGTCCTCTGTGGGCACCTTCAGTAGATGAATATCTCTGCCAACAACGAACTCTCTCAACTTGTGGTAGCGCACGTCGATGTGTTTTGTCCTGGCGTGATGACCGGTCTTTGGCCAGACAAATCGCACTCTGACTATCACAGTGCAGCTTCACCGCCTCCTGAGAAATCCTAAGTTCTTTTGAGAGAGCTTTGAGCCAGATGGCTTCCTTTGCAGCTTCTACTGCAGCAATATATTCTGCCTCCGTCGTAGATAGAGACACGATGTCCTGGAGAGTGGCTTTCCAACTGATGGGACCTCCACCTAGAAGGAAGATGTACCCAGAAGTAGATATTCTTCTATTGAGGTCGCCGGCATAGTCGGAGTCAACGTAGCCCTCTAGCGTACGGACGTCCTGGCTCTTCTGAAACACTAATCTGACGTTCGGGGTTCCTCTCAAGTACCTTAGAATCCACTTGACGGCTTCCCAATGCTGTCGCCCCAGATTCCCCATATACCTGCTGACAACGCTCACAACTTGGGATATATCTGGTCTCGTAAAGATCATAGCGTACATCAAACATCCTACCGCACTAGCGTACGGTACCTTGAGCATATTTTGTCGTTCTCCCTCTGTGTCTAGACACTGCTATGATGATAATCTAAACTGTTGCCCGAGAGGGGTTGAATGGGCTTAGATTTAGTCATATTGAACTTCTCAAGAACCTTCTGAATATACCCTGTCTGAGAAGCCAAAGCATGCCCCGCTTCCTATCTCACTTGATTTCCATGCCAAGGAACTTCTGTGCTTGACCCAGATCCTTCATTTCAAACTCAGCTTGAAGTTTCTGCTTCAAAGACTGGATCTCCTGAGCTGACTTGCATGCAATCAGCTTGTCGTCGACGTATAGCATCAGAATCAGAATGTCGTCGTTTGCCAGAAACTTATAGTAGACGTAGCTGTTGTATTGGCTCCTACTGAATCCTTGTGAAACCATGAACGTATCAAATCTCTTGTTCCACATTCTTGGAGCCTACTTCAGACCGTAGAGGGACCTTCTTAGTTTACACACTTTCTTCTTGTCACCGGGTTGTACAAACCCTTCAGGCTGCAAGATGTAGATCTCCTCTTCCAAGTTGTGTGCCGTAAGAAACGCCGTTTTCATGTCCATCTGCTCTAGCACCATGTCGTTCATTGCCCACCATCGCAAGAACACCCGTATGGAGCAGTGTTTTACCATGGGTGAGAATATTTCACCAAAATCGACACCCTTCTTCTGCGCGAACCCCTTGGCAACGAATCTGGCCTTGTATCTCCACTGGTCTTTGTCGGATGTAGATTCTTCTTCCTGAATATCCATTTGGAACTGATTGCCTTCACCCCTTTGGGCAGATGAACCAAGTCCCAAGTCTGGTTTTTACGAAGGGACTCCATCTCTTCTTCCATAGCTGCTTTCCACTGAGAACTCTCTCTACTCTCTACAGCTTCTTTATAAGATCCAGGATCTGTGGAGATTGTTAAATTTCTCAACGTGGTCAGCAAGGTAGCCCAAACGCCAAATTAATATCTTCGGAACTGCCCAGTTCTCACGTTGAACCAGCGGAAAACCGAAGAACAAGGTTAATCCAACAAACAATGGAAGCACAAGCAATCTATATTCATTCACTTCTTTACAACACGATGCATACATAGCGAGACATGATTTCGCTAGTATAACAGCTGTAACAGAAAGCACCAAAAAACCAAGCCGGCGGACAGCACCGGAGTCCGCCGAGACCGCCGAGGTCGCCGAGGTCGCCGAGTCTGCTGAGATCGCCCGAACTTAAGCTGCAATCCGCCGAATAGCCACGGAGTCCGCTGAAGCTGCGAGGCCACGCGGAGACACCATTATTCGTCTCCAGCTGAAGCTGAACTGAGGACACCCCCTACCCGCCTGAAGCCGGCGGACAGGTTATTGAAGTTGGCAAAGATGAAACAGAGCTGACAAGCTGCAGAGCGACCTCCTGCTGAATCCGCAGAGACCGCACACTTCCAAGTACTTGACCGAAGTCACAGCCAAACTCCTGGCTCCTTGAAGCTACCCGTGCGACCTGCACACAGCAAACGTCAGTACTGAATCAATCCGCGCGGACAGACAAACTGAGACCGCAGCTCCTCGCCCAACCCAACTTACTGTTCACTCAAGTTACTGTAGACCTGCCAGGGGGGTCCTATTTATAGGCGAGGTGAGAAGTGTGGTCACCGCCCTAGAGATAGCGACACCGCCCTAGCCCGCGCGATAGCAAAACACCGTCCGCCGAGTCTGCAAGGACTTAGACGGATAACAAGGAAAATCGCCAGGAGCAAGGTAATATTGGCGAACCCTCTCCAGTCTGCCCAAGCTATGCGGACAAGGCATCAGCCCGCAAAGCTTCCGACCACTGCAGGACAGTAACCCCCTTCAAAGGCTGTCCGCACAAACCCGAGGCAGTCCACAAGACTCACACCTCAATCCGCCACAAGTCCACGACCAAAGGCAGATAGTAAGTCCGCCCGGTCACAGCGGACTTGGCGGATACGGCGGACACCATGGTCTTGGCACAGAGTGTGACCAAGTCCAAAAGCCATCAAAGGCCAATGCAAGCATGGCGGACTCAAACACCCGTCTGCCAAACACCGTAGCACAGACCGCCAACAGTCCACAAGCTCCTCGCACACCTGCCCCATTGCAGCAGCCTCCTCCCGGACTCCAAAACCAGTCCGCCAATGACCTCCACAGCAAAGCACCTGCTGTACCACCAGAGCTTGACAAGGCCTCAGCCAAGCTCTAAGCCCAGTCCGCAACAGCTCATACTGCGGAAACGCCAGTCCGCAAGCTTCCCGCGGACAAGAGCCAAACCGCCTATCAGCACAAGCTTGCAACTGCGGCCACTGAGCAAAGCACCAGTCCGCAAGCCTCTATCCGCTAAGGCCGCTCCTTGGCAAAACCAATCAGCAAACGCCCTATCCGCAGATAACAGGCCGCATAGTCCGCGGACTTCATGCAAAACAACCGCTCAGAAGACAGCCGGCTTTTCACTAAAACTTCCACCAGGCCGCACATCACAGTCCGCCCAGTCCGCCTAGTCCACCAAAGCTGTCCGCCCAGGCCGCCCGGCTTGTCCTGTCAACCACTTCCACTTCACAAATTTCAACAGAGATCACCTGGAAAGCATACGCTACCATGTCCTGTAGCCTGAGAGGCAGTCTGACCTCTCTCCTTGCCCTTTCTCTAGCAATAGAGTATGACTCTGCTTCTGTAGGTTGCACAGCATCAGCATTTTCTGGGTCAGAGGAATCACCGTGGTCATCAGCTTGGTCTCTCCCTTCCAGCTCCACCTCTAGGGGTGTGACTGGAGTCTCCTCCACCTCTTTAGACTGAGCCTCAGATTTCTTGAGCATAGAGGTCTTATCGAAGATCACATCGCGCCTGACCTCCACCTTCTTTGTGTCCGGGTTCCACAGTTTGAACCCCTTCGTGTCGTTCTTTCGTCCCAGATAGATGCACCGTTTGAAATTAGCATCCATCTTCGTCGTCTCAGAGTCCTGTACAAGGGTGTACACAGGACAACCAAAGATGTGGATGTCAGAGTAGTCAACCGGCCTGCCAAACCAAACTTCCTGTGGCGATTTCAGATTCAGTGACATCGATGGGGATCGATTCACTAGATAGCATGCCGTATTAATGGCCTCGGCCCAGAAGGACCTTGGTAGGTCTGCAAATAACCGCATGCACCGAGCTCTCTCTAGCAAGGTTCGGTTCATCTTTTCTGCCAAGCCGTTCTGCTGCGGTCTACCAGAAATAGTAAGGTGTCGAGTGATGCCCTCCTGATTGCAGTATTCCTGGAACTCCGCTGAGGTGTACTTGCCACCGTTATCAGATCTCAGATATTTGACTCTTTTCCAGGTCTGCTTTTCCATTGTCGTCTTCCAGACTTTGAATTTCTCGAATACTTTGAACTTGTGCTTCAGAAAGTGGATCCAGACTTTTATCGAACAATCATCGATGAAAGTCACGAAGTATCTGGCCCCACTAAGAGACGGCTCTGGGGCAGACCCCCAACATCTGAGTGTATATATTCCAGTGCCTGCTTACTCCGCTGCGTAGATGTCACGAACTTCACTCTGTGCTGCTTCACGAGAATGCAGGTCTCGCAGAAGTCTAACTTGTATGTCTTAACTCCTTTTAGTAGGCCCTTCTTGTGAAGCTCCAGCAGTCCTCTCTCGCTCATGTGGCCAAGTCTGGCATGCCACAGCAGAGAGGAATCCTCATCTGTCATCTCAGAAACTGCCGCGTCGCCGGCGATGGTAGTGCCGATCAGCTTGTAGAGAGTACTAGAGCGCTCTCCTTTCATGACCACCAGAGCGCCTTTCTTGACCTTCAGATATCCTCCCTCTCCGGTGTATAAGCACCCAGCCGCCTCTAGAGTGCCTAGGGAATTAGACTCTTCCTCAGATCGGGCATGTATCTTACATCAGTAAGGGTCCTGATTGTTTCGTCGAACATCTTAATTCTGATACTGCCTATCCCGAGCGTCTTGCACTCCGAGTCGTTTCCCATCAGAACGCGACCGCCGTCACATTGCCTGAAGCTAGTGAACCATTCTATGTTCAGGCACATGTGATACGAGCATCCCGTATCCATGATCCACGTGTCGGTGGTATCCAGGGTGGGGTGTACATGGAGTACGTCAGCATCGCTCTCGGGGTCAGACGCCACAGCCGCCTGCTGTTGTTCCTGATTCTTTTCTTTCGCCTTTTTCTTCGGACATTGTTTTTCCAGTGCTCTTCTTCCTTGCAGTAGTGGCACTGGTTCTTCTTGTCCCGAGACTTAGACCTAGCCCGATTGAATTTCTTCCCTCTGTCTCTCGATCTCCCTCTGACCGGTTCTTTGTTCTTCATGAACAAACCTTCGCTGGTGCTGGGGCCAGGTTTGCTCCGCGTTTCGTTCGATAGCAGCGTCGTCATCACCTCCTCCATTTTGAGCGTATCCTTTCCGTAGAGGATCGTGGTGACCAGATGGTCATAGGACTTCAGTAGAGAAGACAGTAGTAGAAGCGCTTGGTCTTCCTCTTCGACTTTTACGTCCATGCTCCGCAGCTGGGAGATCAACTTGTTGAACACATTCATGTGTTCTAGCAGCTTGTTTCTCTCGGACATTCTTAAGTTGTATAACTGTCTCTTCACATAGAGCTTATTTGTGAGAGATTTCGACATATACAACTCCTCCAATTTCTTCCATAGGTCTAAGGTGGTGTCAGCGTCGAGCATGTTGTACATGACCTCGTCGGCGAGACTCAACTGGATTATGCTGATGGCCTTTAGATCCAGTTCCTCTCATTCCTCGTCTTTCTTTACGCTGGACTTCTCCTTGACGAGTAGCACCTTGTGGAGTCCTTGCTGAATGAGAACCGCCTTGATCCGCTTCTGCCATAAGCCGAAATCGATCTTGCCGTCATACTTGGAAATCTCGAATTTTGCTGTCATTGATTTGCTCGCAGTGCTACTGAGTGATCAGAAAAATGTTCTCGGATCAGATCTTGAGAAGGTAGGGAGTGGACCGTATCGTCACCTACCGTTGACCCAGATCTAGAACCAGAACGCCCAGACGATCACCCCCGCGGAACCTCCCTCTGATACCAATTGTTATGAAATCGGATCGAGTACCGAGGTAGCGCAACGGAATTAATCGAGCAAAACAGTCGCGCAAAATAAAAAACCAAAGAACGAGATATCCAAGCACACAGACGACACAAAAATTTTACGTGGTTCGGAGTTGGGACTCCTACTCCACGGGGAGAGCGCGCCGGAAGGGATCCACTATAAATCAGAAAGTTACAGGGTGGATTACAGTGATATCAAATAAGACCCCAAAGAAGAAAACAAAATCAGGAAGAGGGGGCCACTGTGCTTCAATTTCTGAAGCCGTCTCTGAGCACAGATCCCGCAGCGATCGTCGCTGCTGTAGACGCTGCCTGGACAGGAGTAAATCCTCCACCACTGCTGCCTCGAAGCCGATCCCTCCAGGACCGATGAGAGGCCGCCGCTGCTAACACCGCCCGATGCTGATCGCCGCTGCTAACACGGCCTGAAGCCGCCACAATCGGGAACGTCTGCCGCCCGGAAGTCGCACCTCCTAGAGGCGCACTGAAGAACTGTGCAAGCCGGTCGCCGGCCTGAACCGAAGAGCTGCTTGCAAGGGGATGGCCGCTCTGCACGCCGGGAACGAACTCCTCCTCGATTGATCTCTCTGGTGTTCCTCTTCTATGTTCATGCCTCAGGGATTGCAGGCAATTAAATAGGCAAATCTCCTCTCCCGTTTTAGGAATTAAGCTAAGGAAAAGATCTCTGTAATCAATTTTGGCTGGTCACAATGATATTTCAAATGAAGGATTAGCCTAAATAAGGAATTGCCAGGCCCATGGATCGGTGAGGTGTCAACTTTTAACAATATATAGCCCCTCTAAGACCCTACCCTACTTCACGTATTTTGTTACTATTGGAATCCGATCGGCATGCTTCAACTACTTGAGTGAGTTTTTATTTTCTTGTTTTTAATGTCAAATATGAGATATTATTACAACGTGTCGAGTGAATGTAGTGTATGGACGACACCAAACTACTATGTTGTCATATCTCCATTATGCTGGTGGGATTGTAGTTCTCACAGATCACGACTTCGCTAAAATCTCGTGAGCCGAGATAATGAATCATATAAACTTGATATTTCACCAAACACACAATAAACAATAAAAATACATAGTCGATAACATGATTTTTCTATGCAAAAAAAAAGAAAGGAGAACTCATGTGGTCATGACTAGTTAATGAATGACCGCTACAAATCAATTGACCGCAACGATTGTTTTAGAATTAATGAAGGGAGTGATACAAGCATCCCCAAAAAGAACACAATGAAACCTTGAAAATGAATATGCACGCCTCATGAGTATGGGTTCGTGGAGGGTAAAGTGCAGCAAATGCACTGAAAGAGAAAATTACCGTGCAGCGCGGGTGATCCGACGGTTGCGAGTGCATCTAAGCGCGCGCGGGATGCATGAGCGTTTTGAGATATGTGCTCATGCTTTGAGATATGTGCGTTGAGATGTGCACGCATCTCAGCACACTCGCATCCATTGGATCGCACTGCACGGTAAAGTGCAGCGGCTCACGTCCGTCCAGCTCAAAAAAATGATGCATTAACGCCTCTGGGCGCTAAAAAGAAATTGCTACCACCTCTCATAAGAATGTGGCAAGCACATCTCGTGATGCCTTAGTGAAAGCCCTTCCAACTCCACATAAGAACGACGCAAGAAAGTTCTGAGATGTCTCATTAAAACGTTTTTACATCCCTAACTAGGATGTCTTAAGAACACAATGAAAATTCTTGGTGTCGTTTTATTCATGTATTGGGTTTCGTTTGGTTAGGCGTTTAGGGGCGGCGTTTGGAAGAAACGCTGCTGCAGGGCGACAAAGCAAGCAGATCGCCGGCTTCGTTCCATCCCGCCAGACAGAGGAAATGACCCCCCACAGCTCTGTTTTGATCCCCACCTCCCCCTCCGATCCCAATGCTCCCTTTCCATCCGCCGGCTGCTCCCGCCACCGCCTAATCAAACCTAGCCTTAAGTCGGTTTTGATTTGACTGGGTTCGTTCCGGTCCTGGAACGACTATTTGGACGCAAATAGTTCGCCTATTAGCTTCGGGTCAATTTTAGATACCCCTAATATTTAGGGTTCCTTTGGCGCGGCGGTGGCGGGCGGAAAAGACTGCTCCAGCCGGAGCTTTCGAACCGGAGGGCATTACCGGGGGTTCAAAATGGAGCTTTTTGCCCCGTTTCTCATGGCGCGGCGGGTCCAGCCGGAGCAAACGCCGCTGGAGGGCATTTGTTTCCGGCGGCATTTGCCCCAAACAGCCGGCAAAAGCGCCGCGCCAAATAAACCCTTAATGTGCAACTAACTAAATATTGATCATAAAAAACATTTGTCGTCTGATGGTTGAGGTGGCCATTGAAAAATATAGGTCTTTCTGTTAGTACTCTCAGGCAATTTTTTCCAACTAACTTATTATTGTATAATCCTTCTTATAAATTCTACCTTTCGCATTTGCAAAATGAAATCCATCGTTCTCGCATTCCGGTACTTCTACATTTTGAATTTTTCATTACAATTCCAAATTTATCCTTGCCTAATGCAGATCGTGCTTACAAGATTACATTTATGTTAGTATGCTTGAAGCATCACGTGTGACCATCAAGTTTAGAACGACTTTCACGTTGCCCTCAACAGGGATATTTATAGGCGTAACCCTAAATCCCCGACGACAAATTATTCGATGTCTAGCGGATCCAAGCTGAACTCAATAAGATCCCGTTACCACTATATCAATATGCCTCAACATTTTATACATCAAATTCTACTATAAATTTACATATGGTATGCAACAATTTCGCCTTCCTCTTGGCTGCCCGCGCAATGCTTTTCCAGCCTCCAACCCGCCACTTTCGCCTTCCTCAAGCACGCAATTCTTCTCGAGCATCTGGGACCCTTGCAAAGACAGAAACCATTCTATGATTAGGCTTCGTTTGGCGCGGTCGTGACGGTCATAAACGCATGAGTTAAACCGTCATTCATTAAGAATCATCTAACAAACATTATCCCTTTGAACATAAAAATAGATGAAGTTCCTTTAAGTGGACATTAACGAATGACAATTTAACCCTCATATTCATGACTACCACCGCCGTGTCAAACGAAGCCTAAGTTCACTACACATACGGAAAGCAGCAATTTGGCCGTCCTCACCAATGCATGCACAATGCATCGCCAGCCTCAAGGCCGCTCACAATGACATTCAACGAGCATCTTTTTACTGAAAATTTTATAAGAAATATCATAGTATAGTTCACTGCAACAAATTAGGCTTACATGAGTGGTATTGTTGTCGCGGCGCTTTGTAAAACGTCGCTCTTAATTTTTGCATTTAACAGCAAAACATCGCTACAATAAATAAATATTAATGTTTGTCATTGCGTACATTTTTTTTAAATGTGATTTTTTAAAAATAGAATAAACTTCATTGAATTTTATCAGATTTTAAAAATAGAATAAAATTTCATCGAATTTGAAACTGTGTACTTTGATTCGCAATAATAATTGTTGCGGTCAAACTCGATCTTCCGAGCGTGCACAGAGCTTTTTCACGTGAAAAACCCGTCAACTTTGTAAAAAATCACATGGCCGGATCTGTGCCGATCAAACTTCCACTATATCTAAGCATTGTTACAGAGCTTTTTCAAGAACTCGAGGGCAGCAGACCGTCTCTTGTTATAATTATTGGGGAGAGAGAAAGCTTGGAGGATGACATGCCACTGTTCACAGATCAAATTATTTCTTTGTGTGCTGCAGGGGGCGATGCGCTCGTTGTATTTCAGAGTCCTCTTAAAGTGTTTGGAGGCGGGAGCAACTTGATGCACTCGTTTTGATGTCTGGGGCTTGAAGCTTGGGGGTGCGCTCAGTGCATCTTATCCTCTTCATCTTGTATCTGATTGTCTTTTGGAGAACCGTGGTGCAATTGTCTTATTAGTGGATGAAACGCTTGCTTTTGGGCGCATGGGGATCTTGTTGGCAGAGAGCGTGCATGACACTTGTTGGAGGAGAGCGCGCGGAGCGCTTGCTGGTTGAGAGCGTGCAAGACACTTGTTAGTGGTGAGCGCGTGGAGCACTTGTTGGAGGAGAGCGCACATAGCACTTTCTGGTAGAGAGAGCGCAAGGCGCTTGTTGGAGGAGAGCGCGCAGAGCGCTTGCTGTTATAGAGCGTGCAAGGAGCTTGCTGGTGGTGAGCACACAGAGTGCTTATTGGAGAGGAGCGCGTGGAGCATGGGGAGAAGAGGCCCATGCAAGGGAGCGGCGTGCGCACAGGAGCGTGCAAGGAAGAGACGCACGCAAGAAAGAGGCGCACGCGGGAGCACGCAAGGAAGCGATGAATCTAAGAGCGCGCAAGGAAGCGGAGCGCGCGGGGGCGTGCAAGGAAGAGGCACGTGCGAGAGCGCGCAAGGAAGAGGCACACGCGAGAGGCGCAAGGGGAGGCGCGCGCGAGAGCGCGCAAGGAGGCGGCGCATGCGGGAGCGTACAAGGAAGAGAAGTGGAGGAGAGAAATTTCTTAGGAGGATTTTTTGGGCGGAGAAGATGAATATCTTCGAATGAGACTTCGAAGGCGAAGGAGATATTCAATGAGCGCTTGAAGATCTTCGAAGGGGGAGAAGGAAATGAAGATGAGGAAGGAGGAAGAAGAGAGAAAATTCGTAGAAGGATTTTCTAGCCGAGCGAAGAATGAGAAATAACAGAGGATCTGACACCCTATTTATAGGCTTCATGCGTGGGTGCGTTGTACCTGACCGCGCTCAGCATCGCGCGCGGTCAGGTTGGACTGCGTGCACGCTAGCGCATGGTTCTCACCCAACACAGTCGGGGGTGCGTGCTTGCAACTCCGTGGTCGTTCGGGCGGGATAGCAGAAGATGGACTCCTGCACAGAGATATGTGTGAATGCGACCGGTGGCTTGGACCGCGCTTAGCGACTCCGCGGCTTGGTCGAGCCCCTTCAGGGGTGCCCCAACAATAATAACTAAAAAATTATAATATTGGTTTATGTTTTGATGATATAAAGACTAAGGCTTAGTTTGGCAGGGCGATGAGGCTTTTGCAGAAATCACCGCCCGACCGCCACCGCGGTTGATTTCCGCGGAAATCCCGTGGTGGGAATCCCGCAGTGGGTTGGGGCCCCACCGCCCGACCACGTCCATTCCAACTCTTGAGCAGAGACGGCGGGCGGTATGGTACGCACGACCGACGCGTATCCGCCTCGCCAAACGTAGTCTAAAAGAATACCTAGATTGGAGTGGTTGGACGCGTTCTTTTACGTTTAAAGCCTATATAGTAAATAGAAAATTTGAAATTGAGAAAATTTTGGGTTATCAAGCTTAGCCCTCATTAGCACTGTAACGGTTAAGTTTGGTTCGGTTTGTAAGAAAAACCGCAAACCACACCTATGTGTTTCCATGTTGCAATGTGGAGACCGAGCGGTTTGGCGGCTTCACTGGCGGCTTGGAGACCGGGCGGTCGGCGGCTTGTCTGGCGGCTTGGAGACCGGGCGGTTTGGCAGCTTGGAGACCGAGCGGTCTGACGGCTTGCCTGGTGACTTGGAGACCGGGCGGTCTGGCGACTTCACTGATGACTTAAAGACCGGGCGGTCTAGCAGCTTCACTGACGGCTTGTCTTCTCTTATCAGTATGGTCAGGCTGTTAAACATTCTTGTCAAACTGCGCGGCCTATGCGGTCTGGGTTTGTCTAAGCCACTAGTCCCATAAATGTATTTAGTCATGCATTACTTAATTATATTATCTCCCTTCTCCCCCATTCTATAAAAGGGAGATCAAACCTTTGTAATAGATATACTTTTTGGAAATAAAAACTCTGTGTTTTGTTCAAATTTCGGTTTCTCCTTTTCTATTCGCACATGGTATCAGAGGGCTCGATATTTTCCACCTGATTCTTTGAGCGTCCTTTGTCCGCCCGGTTTGCCCCTTCCTTCTTGTGCCCTGACCGCGCAGTTTCCTTTTCTAGTCGCTGCTCTGTGTACGCGACCTCTCTTTTTGCGTTGTCTCTCTGTTCACGACCTTACTTTGCAGCTTCCTTCTCTTGTCGCTGTTCGCGCGACCTCCTTATCGCTCTTCGCGCTATCTCCTTGTTGTTGTTCTCTTTACGCGACCTCTTTGCTTTCACGCGGCATTGCCTCTTTTCGCACGACTTCTTATCTCCCTACTTCTGTTCGCGCGACCTCTCTGCTTTCGCGCGACCTCTCTGTTGTTATCCATGTTCGTGGCTTCTTTTTCTCAGTTCGCGCGAGCTCGCAGCTTCTTTTGTTCGCACGACCTCGCGGCCTCTCTATCCCTGTTCGCGCGGCTTCTTTCTGCCAGTCTTCTTCTTATCTATGGCTCTCTCTGATATCTTTACTACTACCACATGCGTGGCCCACCCTACGCCCCCCACTCCTTTGGGAAATATTGGAACCGTTTCCAAACTTATCAGTCCTAAGTACCCGGACTGGAGTGTCTCCTTCATCTTTCTTCTTTGCTCTCAGCGCACAAGACATCATCTCACCGATGACCCAACTCCTCCCAAGTCCAATCTCTTTGATGACTTGGATGCTAGCGACACTCTTGTTCGCACTTGGCTGGCTAACAGCCTTTCTGAT
Organism: Platanthera guangdongensis; assembly: GCA_039583875.1. Taxonomy (NCBI): domain Eukaryota; kingdom Viridiplantae; phylum Streptophyta; class Magnoliopsida; order Asparagales; family Orchidaceae; genus Platanthera; species Platanthera guangdongensis. The sequence continues at coordinate 231,995,948 of CM077150.1, forward strand.
GAGTGCCTCCCTGTTATCTGCCATGTTGAAATGGTCAAGGCTGCTTGGCTTCACCTTGCCGCTCTTTAATCCAAGGGGGATCAGACGTCCCGTATCTGTACTCTTTATACAGACCTCTTTGCTTGTCCCTTCATGTCTCCTACTGCTGCTTACCAACAGGTTCAGGCTCTGGGAGCTAAAATCCTTCAAAACCGTCCCTTCTCTGCGGATCTTGCCAAGCAACACAAGCACTTCCAGGAGCCTCTTGTTATGTGTTATCTTCTACATCTTCCGGAGTCCTATGACATGATCCGTCAACAGATCCTTGGCGAGGCAGATTCTCCCACCTTGGATGTCACTGCTGCCCGCATCGCTATTGTTACCTCTTTGCTTCAGCATCCACTATTATCCGCCCCACTGCTACCTGACACCTACGATCACCATACTTAGCGGGGTGGTTCTGGTGGCCGCAACCACCAATCTGGCGGGCATGGACCTTCTAGCTTTCTCTGCTCTCATTGTGGCTGGACCGGCCATATGGTTGATCGTTGCTGGATGAAACATCCGCATCTTCGCCCTTCTGGTTACGCTTCCACCTCCTCTTCGAAGTCGTCCTCCTCGGTGGTCACGTCTTTAGGTAGTGCCCATGTGGTTACTCAAGGTAAATGGTTGATTGACTCAGGTTCTACTAATCATATGACCAACAATCCTCAGTGTTTTTCTCTCCTAGAAACACATGATCGGTTGCCCCCAATCTTCATTACAGACGGCTCTACCTCACAGGTCAATGGGATGGGAGTGGTTCAAGTCACTCTATCTCTTCTCCTGGCGGACACCCCTCTACGTGCCCACGTTTCTATGCAATTTATTATTTATTACTTCTCTTTGCAAGCTATTGTAGTGCTCCATCACATTCACTCATACTTGTTTTTTTTTCAGGATCCGAGCTCCCATAGGACGATTGCTACTGGGACTGAGAGCGGCAACCTCTACTTTTTGGACAATGTATATGATCTATCCATTTTTTCTTCTTCTACGGATTTTCTCCAATGACATCTTCGCCTTGGTCATCCTCCTCCACGGCTTCTTCGATAGCTTCTGCCCCACCTACCTCCGCACAGTCCTCCTCTCAACTGCGACGCATGTCAACTTGTCAAGCATCACCGCTCATCCTTTCGTCGAAGCAAGGTTGTGTCTCTTCCCGCCCTTTTGATTTAGTTCACTCCGATGTCTGGAGACCTGCTCCTTCCCTCACTATAGGCAGGGGTAGTTCGTATTTTATAACCTTTATTGATGATTTCTGTTAGAAAGTAGAGAAAAGAAGCGAAAAGAAGAGGACAAGCCGAATAAACTTTTGAATAATCGAAATTTTATTATCCAAAAAAAGATAACTATTACAAAGGTATGCCCTCCCTTATATAGAATGGAGGAGAGAAGAGAGAATACAAATAAGAGATGTGGGACTAAAAATTTACAAGCTAAGCGGACTGTACAAAGTAAACCGCACAGGCCGCGCGGTTAGACAGAAGGACTAACCGCACGGCTTACAATAAGAGAAGCAGAGAGGTCGCCTGTGAAGATTGCTAGACCGCCTGGTTTACAAGTCGCCGAGTCAAACCGCCAGACCGCGCGGTCTCCAACCCGCCAAGACAGACCGCCCGGTCTCCAACTTTAACACTCCCCCTCAAGCTGGAGCATATATATCAATCATGCCCAGCTTGTCGCAAACATGTAGAAACGAGGCGGAGACTGGCTTGGTGAAGATGTCAGCTAGCTCTTTATCAGATGTGACAAACGGAGTGCAAATCTGTTCTTTTAAAATCTCTTCACGAATGAAATGGCAGTCAACCTCAATGTGCTTTGTTCTTTCATGGAATACCGGATTTTTGGAGATGTATATGGCGGCCTTGTTATCACAGAACATAGGTAGAGGATGGTTGTACACCTCTCCTAAATCTAGCATGAGAGCCCGCAACCATTTCAACTCACAAGTGGTTGACGCCATACTGCGATACTCAGCTTCTGCACTGGACCTGGAGACAACAGACTGCTTTTTACTCTTCCAGCTCACCAGATTTCCCCCAACAAAGGTGCAAAAACCTGAGGTAGACTTGCGATCCACTTTATCATCAGCATAACTTGCATCTGAGTAGCCTTCAATCCTCAGATGACCATTCTTCTGAAACAGTAATCCTTTCCCAGGCGCTGCTTTGACATATTCCAAGATCCGCAAAGCGGACTGTAGATGACATTCCCTGGGCGCTTGCATGAATTGACTCACCTTGCCCACAGCATAAGAAATGTCGGGTCTGGTCACTGTGAGATATATGAGCTTACCAACCAGACGCCTGTACCGCGAACTATCTGAAAGAAGAGGCGAATCATCTGTCCAGGTTTTGTCCTCCCCAATAGCCATGGGACATCGGGCAGGTTTAGCTCCAGTCAATCCTGCCTCTTTAAAAGATCAAGGGCATACTTACGCTGAGAGAGAACTAAGGAGTCGGGCTTCCGAGAGAGTTCGATCCCCAGAAAGTACTTTGGAGAGCCCATATCTTTAGTGATCAGATGTTGGCGAAGATGTCGCTTTGTCAGGGCTACCCCTTCCTGGTCATCGCCAGTGAGAAGAATATCATCGACGTACACAGCAAGAACAACCAGCCCAGAAGGAGTTTTGCGAACAAAGAGAGAGTGATCAGCAGAGCTTCGCACAAAACCAACAGCCGCCACAATACCGCTGAACTTGTCAAACCAAGCTCGAGGACTCGGCTTGAGGCCATAAATTGCCTTCTACAGCCGGCATACTCGTGTCTCCCCCTGAGCAACATACCCAGGAGGTTGCTCCATGTAAACGGCCTCGTGAAGATCACCATAAAGGAAGGCATTCTTGACGTCCAGCTGAGAAATTGGCCAATCCCGATTGACGGCCACAAAGAGAAGAACCCGGATTGTGCTGAGACGAGCCACAGGGGAGAAGGTGTCAAAGTAATCAACCCCATAGGTCTGAGTAAAGCCCTTAGCCACAAGGCGAGCCTTATACCGATCCACAGTGCCGTCTGGGCTAAATTTGACCACAAAGACCCAGCGACAGCCAACAACATCAGTACCAAAGGGAGGAGGAACAAGAGTCCAGGTACCCCGCTCAGTGAGGGTCGCCATTTCCTTATCCATGGCCATCTTCCAGTGAGGAATAGCAAGGGCCTCCTGATAGGAGCGGGGTGTGGCAGTGGCAGAGATAGCCAGTGCCAATGCCCTGCGAGAAGGAGTAAGACGATCATAGGAAACAACAACAGCAAGGGGGTGTATGGTGCACGTCCGCACCCCTTTGCGAAGAGCTATAGGAAGATCCAGGTCAGCCGGGCCCGCGGCATCCGGAGCATCCGTGGTAGAGAAAGCTGGCCCGGGAGAAGAGAGCGACGGCAGCGGAGAGGAGGGAGAGGGTGGTGGGGAGGGAGAGAGAGAGGTGGAGGAAGAGGAGGGGGTGGAGACGGTGTAGTGGTGGAGAGTGTAGGAGGAGGCGAGGGAACGAAGGGACGGCAGGAGAATCAGAAGCTGGGAGAAGAGGAGAAGAGGCATCCGAGAAGTAGGAGGTATTCTCGAAGAAGGTGACGTCAGCAGAGACGAACTGCTTACGAAGGACGGGATCAAAGCAACAGTAGCCTTTCTGAGTGGTGGAATACCCCAGAAAGACACATTTGGTGGAGCGAGGGGAGAGCTTATCACGGGTGGCAGAAGGGGTATGCACAAAGGCAGTGCATCCAAAGATTTGGAGAGGGAGAGGAAACGGCTCCTTTCCCGGATACAAAATGGAGAACGGGGTTTGGCCATGGAGAACCGTGGAGGGAATGCGATTGATGAGGTAGCAGGCAAGGAGAACAGCATAGCCCCAATAGGAGCGAGGAACATGCATCTGGGTCATCAAGGTGCGAGCGACATTGAGCAGGTGTCGGTTTTTGCGTTCGGCCACACCATTTTGTTGTGAAGTATAGACACAACTAGTTTGATGAAGAAGCCCATTTTGCATGCAGAATGTAGAGAAGTCACGACTGAGATATTCGGGGGCATTATCAGACCGAAAAACTTTGATAGAAATACCAAACTGAGTTTTGATCATGAGATAGAAGGATGTCCATACAGAGAATAATTCGGAGCGATATTTTAACAGACACACCCATGTACAGCGAGAGAAATCATCAATGAACGTGACAAAATAGGAACTACCCCGACCAATGGTAAGAGTAGGAGAAGGACCCCAGATATTGGAGTGGATAAGATCAAACGGACGGGTAGAGCTACGAACGTGCTTTGGAGGGAAGGAGGAGCGGTGATGCTTGCCAAGCTGACAGGCCTCACAGTTGAGCGGAGGACTTTGAGGAGGAAGGTGGGGCAGAAGTTGACGAAGAAGACGGGGAGGAGCATGACCAAGGCGGAGATGCCATTGGAGAAGATCTGTGGAGGTGGAGGAGAAGGTGGAAAAAGCAGAAATGTTGTCTAGGAAGTATAAGCCGCCACTCTCAGTCCCAGTAGCAATCGTCCGTTGGGAGTCCGGATCCTGAAAAGAGCAAGAAGTAGAAGTAAATGTGACGGAACACTGTAATTGCTTGCAAAGAGATGTAACAGATAATAAGTTGCACGGGAACTGGGGCACGTATAGAGTATCCGCCAAGTGAAGAGACGGGGTGACATGAACTATCCCTGTGCCATGAACTGATGATGAAGAGCCGTCAGCGAGAGTAACTGGGGGCAAGCGAGTATGTTTTTCTAGGAGAGAGAAACACGGGAGATGGCCGGTCATATGATTCGTAGCACCAGTGTCGATCAGCCATTTTCCTTGAGTAACAACATGTGCACGACCAGAAGACGTGACAACCGAGGCAAAAGCCATGAAGGGAGGAAGAAGAAACTGCAACGGTCTCGGTGACAGCACACCAGCGGCACGAAGGGCCACGACCAAGGTGCAGAGCACAAGCCGCGCGACTAAACCAGGAGGTCGCAGCGACTAACAAGAGAAGCGGCTAAGAGCGGAAGGGCAGAGAGGCCGCTCAAACAAGGAAGAATCCGCGTGAAACCGCGGCGGGAACAAAAGGGAAGAAGCCGCGTGAACACGAGCGGCTAGGATGCAGATCAAGGCACAGCGGGGAAGAAGTCGCGCGGACTGCAAAAGGCCGAGCGAACAGAAGAGAGGAGAAGAGCAGGTGACCGCGACCAAGATGTGGGTAAGAAAGGAACAACCCGCACGGTCAGGCAGATCACAGCAGCAAACCGTGAGTGCAGAGACAACACACGCGGACAGAGACAGACCGCAGCGACAGGAAGTCGGAGCGGCAGGAAAGAACAAGGAGCGCGGCGACACAGAAACAGGTCGCTGCGACAAAGAGCAGTAGGAGAAGAGAAACAAGAAGAAGCAAGCCGCGCGAACAGGCAGCGGACAGAAACAAGCCGCGCGGATAGAAACAAGCCGCGAGGACAGATGAGAAGGCAAGCCGCGAACAAGCCACAGAACGCGGAAGACAAGCCGCGAACAACAGAGAGCGCACAGAATCAGGAGGAAAAGACCGTGTCCTCTGATACCATGTTAGAAAGTAGAGAAAAGAAGCGAAAAGAAGAGGACAAGCCGAATAAACTTTTGAATAATCGAAATTTTATTATCCAAAAAAAGATAACTATTACAAAGGTATGCCCTCCCTTATATAGAATGGAGGAGAGAAGAGAGAATACAAATAAGAGATGTGGGACTAAAAATTTACAAGCTAAGCGGACTGTACAAAGTAAACCGCACAGGCCGCGCGGTTAGACAGAAGGACTAACCGCACGGCTTACAATAAGAGAAGCAGAGAGGTCGCCTGTGAAGATTGCTAGACCGCCCGGTTTACAAGTCGCCGAGTCAAACCGCCAGACCGCGCGGTCTCCAACCCGCCAAGACAGACCGCCCGGTCTCCAACTTTAACAATTTCTCGCGGTGTACGTGGGTGTATCTCTTAAAAGAGCACTTCGAGTAATTATCTGTATGAACAATGTTTTATTATATGATTAAAACGCAATTTGCTACCCCTATTAATATTTTTCGATCTGACAATGCCAAAAAATATCATAGTCATGATTTTTCTTCTTTCTGTAAGCAAAATGAAATTATTCATCAAACTAGCTATTTTTATACCTCGCAGTAAAAATGGCGTAGCTGAACGCAAAAACTGTCACCTCCTTGATGTCCCTCGAACTCTAATGACACAAATGCAGGTATCTCGCTCCTAGTGGCGTTATACAGTTCTTATCTCCTGCTATCTCATCAATCACATTCCTTCCATGGTTCTCCAAGGCCACACACCATTCTCCATTCTCTATCCGGGCAAGGATCCCTTCCTACGTCCTCTACGTATATTTGGGTGTACGGCTTTTGTGCATGCTCCCTCTGCCACTCGTGATAAACTATCTCCCCGTGCCACTAAGTGTGTCCTTTTGGGTTACTCTTCCACTCAGAAAGACTACTGTTGTTTTGATCCTGTTCTTCAAAAACAGTTCGTCTCCGCGGACGTTACCTTCTTCGAAAATGCGTCCTACTTCTCTCACGACTCCTCCCCTCTTCCTGAGATTCCTGCTTATCCTCGCATCACGTCCATCCCGTCTACGCCAACTGAGACCCCTGGTCCACCACCGTGTCCACCATCTTCTCCTCTGCTCTCTCCGCCTTCGCCGTCTCTCACTACTCACGGGCCAGCGTTTTCCTCCACGGATGCACCGAACACTGATGAACACGACAACCTGGATGTTCCCATTGCTCTGCGCAAAGGAGTGCGGGCGTGTACCCAACATTCGCTTACTATCGTTATTTTCTATGCTCGTCTTACCCCTTGTCGTAGGAATTTTGCGTTGTCTATCTCTGTCACTACCACTCCCCGCACAAACTAGGACGCCCTTGTTGTTCCTCATTGGAATGCCACTATGGATGAGGAAATTGCTACCCTCACTAAGCGGGGTACATGGACTCATGTTCCTCCGCCTTTCGGCAGCGATGTTGTTGGCTGTTGTTGGGTCTTTGTTGTGAAGTTCCATCTATATGGCAGTGTGGACCATTACAAGACCGACCGGTTGCTAAAGGATTCATTCAGAACAACGACGTTGATTACTTTGATACCTTCTCTCCCGTTTCTCGTCTTAGCACTATTCGGGTTATCCTATCTGTGACCGTCAACAAAGATTGACCCATTTCTCAACTAGATGTCAAGAATGCCTTCCTCTATAGTGATATACATGAGGATGTCTATATGGAGCAACCTCCTGGTTATGTTGCTCCGGGGGAGACACGCATATGCCAATTGAAGAAGGCTATCAATGGCATAAAGCAAAGCCCTCGGGCGTGGTTTGATAAGATCTGCAACATTGTGGTAGTTGTTGGTTTCACAAGGAGCTTTGCCGATCACTAATTATTTATTCTCAAAACCGCCCTGGGTCTAGTGGTTCTTGTAGTATATGTGGACAATATTCTTTTCACTGTTGATGACCAGGCTGTGGTAGCGCTGACAAAGAAACATCTCCGTCAACACCTTGTCACGAAGGATATGGACTCCCCAAAGTACTCCCTGGGGATAAAAATCTCTCGGAAGCCCAATTCTTTGGTTCTATCCCAACGTAAGCATACTCTTGATCTTCTGCAAGAGATAGGATTGACTGAGGCTAAACCTGCCCGATGCCCCATGAATACGAGAGAAGATAAAATATGGACAGATGACTCTCCTCTTCTATTAGATGTTATAAGGTACAGGTGTCTGGTAGACAAACTCATTTATCTCACTGTAACAAGACCTGACAGCTCCTATGTTATAGGCAAGGTTAACCAGTTCTTTCAAGCTCCTAGAAAGTGTCATCTACAGTCTGCCCTAAGGATATTGGAATATGTTAAAGCGGTGCCTGGTAAGGGACTATTGTTTCCGAGAAATGATCACTTAAAGGTTGAAGCCTACTCTGATTCCAGCTATGCTGACGACAAAGGTGATCGCAAGTCCACATCAGATTTTTGCACATTCGTGGGAGGGAACCTAGTGAGCTGAAAGAGCACGAAACAATCTGTTGTCTCCAGGTCCACTGCAGAAGCTGAATATCGCAGTATGGCGTCAACTACTTGTGAGTTAAAGTGGTTACGAGCTCTCATGCTGGACTTAGGAGAGGTCTACATACATTCTTTACTTATGTTTTGCGACAATAAGGCCGCTATATACATCTCCAAAAATCCAGTATTTCACGAGAAAACAAAGCACATCGAATTTGACTTTCATTTCATCAGAAAAAAGATCTTGAAGAAACATTTTTTTACTCCATTCGTTACTTCTGACAACGAGTTGGCAGATATCTCCACCAAGCCTATGTTAGTTTCTTTTTTTCACATGTGCGACAAGCTGAGCATGATTGATATATATGCTCCAGCTTGAGGGGGAGTGATGCCATATGGAGACCGGGTTGTTTGGAGTCTTGGAGACCGGGCGGTCTGACGGCTTATCTGGCGGCTTGGAGACCGGGCGGTATAGCGGCTTGTCTGGCGACTTGGAGACCGGGCGGTATGGCGGCTTGTCTGGCGACTTGGAGACCGGGCGTTCTGGCGACTCGGAGACCGGGCGATCTGGTAGCTTCACTGGCGACTTGGAGACCAGACGGTCTGGCGTCTTCACTGGCGGCTTGTCTTCTCTTATCAGTATGGTCGGGCAGTTAAACCTTTTTATCAAACCGAGCAACCTATACGGTCTGGGTTTGTCTAAGAAACTAGTCCCATAAATGTATTTAGTCCCACACTGCTTAATTGTATTCTCTGACTTCTCCTCCATTCTATAAAAGGGAGGCCATACTTTTATAATATATATACTTTTTGGAAATAAAAAATCTGTGTTTTGTCGAAATTTTAGTTTCTCTTTTTCTGTTCGCACATTCCAAAAATTTGGAACTGAACCGAACCGCTCAAAGATTAAAACCGAACCGAACAGTTTGGTTCGGTTCGGTTCAATTTTGGTGGTTTAAATAATGTGATTAAGGCTAAAGATTTATAGATATAGATCAGGGATAGTTCAATGAATGAGGCTCAATCACCCAACATGAAAGTGCTGCCTGAACATTAAGGTATATTAACCTTATTTAAATCATCGACATTGGCTCATGTAATTATTCGAAGAGAAATCAGAAATTTACACATGTGATTCATAAATTTTGAAGTAAAATATTTCAAGAATGAAATGGCGGAAGAGTGGAAGAAGCACGCGACTAGGGCAAATTAAGGAGAAGCGGCTTTTCCCATGTTGCTCTGCTTCTCGCCAGGTAATATCGTCGAAAAATCACACCCGGGCAAAAGTCAAAATCATGAAGTGTATGGTTTAATGTATGGTTTAATGAAAATATGAAATGTAATTAACTATTGTATGATTAACCATATGATTTAATCAAATTTAATTAATAAATTAAATATTTTTATACACAATTGTTTGGTTCGGTTCGACTCGGTTTGGTTCGGTTTGACTCGGTTTGTTTTGCCACACAAAATCATAAACCGAACCGAACCGTAAGGTTTTATAAAATAAAAACCGTAATCGAATCGCGAACTACTAAAATCGAACCAAACTGAATGGTACTGTTTGGTTTGGTTCGGTTTGGTTTTGCGGTTCGGTTGGTTTTGACTCTGGAACACGTCAAGCACTTTGAAGCAATCATGGGCAAATACATTACTACAGACCCGCTCGTGTCAAGTGTTCCCAACAACTCTAAGAGGAGCCGCTTGCACCTGGTTCCATTCTCTTAAGGAAGGAGAAATTCTTTACAGAGCTCGCCCAACTTTTTGTGGATTAGTTCATCGCTAACCAATGGACTGTTCGAAATCCCTCACACCTTGCAGGAATCTGACAGACTGAGGGAGAATCGCTCAAGGATTACTTTCGTCAATTCACAGCAGAGGCATGGCTGATTCCGAGGGTTAGCCCCGAGCTCCTGTGTGGAACCTTCCTCGGAGGGCTCAGACCAAGAAAATTTCACTCCATGATGATGAACGAGGAACCGTCAAGCTACCATGATCTCATCCACCGTGTTAAGGATAAAATCACAACTGACAAAGCCATCAAAGCGCATCAACAACAATTCAGAAGATGCATTAAGAGAAAGAGGAATTCGGAGCCATTACGGGTCCCCAAGGGAAACGACGAGCATCCTGATAATCCCTATCAAGGCCGAGGAACTCGTTCGCATCAAGAATACACTCCTTTGAAAACCACTCGAGTCGACATACTCCGCGCTATATGTGATAGCAGTGAGCTCCGCAGGCCCGATCTTCGGTCCATTGATCCACATGAACCAATTTGTAGGAAGTCAAACAAGTCAATGACACACACTAGTTGTATTTGGTCTGTGTTTGAGTATGCATGCAGGTCAGTCCCTAGTACACTGATTGGACAAGTGGACACCGAGCAAGCTGTTTATCAAGCAGAAAAATATTGCTAAGTCAACAGGCGTTGAGTGGAGCAAGCTCACTCAACGCCAGCTGCCTTAAGAAAGAAAGGTGGATAGAAAATTACACTAAGTCCATAGGCGTTGAGTGGAGCAAACTCACTCAATGCCAACTGCCTTAAGAAATAAAGGTGGACAGAAAATTACACTAAATCCACAGGCGTTGAGTGGAGCAAGCTCACCCAATGCCAGCAGCCTTGTGAAAGAAATCTGGACAGAAAAATTACACTAAGTCCACGGAGTTGAGTGGAGCAAGCTCACTCAACGCCAGAAGTCAAGGAAAGATGTTGGCAAGCAAGAAATGAAGCTAAGTCCACAACCATTAAGTGAAGCCAGTTCACTCAACACCATGAGCCAAATAGCATTGAGTCAAGTGTGGATGTTCAAAGCCTATGCATTAGTAAGCAGAAAATTCGACCAAGTCCACACGCGTTGAGTGATGTCAACTTACTCAACGCCATACTGTAGATTTATTGAGTAAAGATTATTCTGTCAAAGCCATAATGTTTCTGCTAAAGAAAAAAATTCTATGTCCAGAAGCATTTAGTGAAGCCAGTTCACTCAACGACATATTGATTCTGTCAAAGCCAAAGGAGATAAACAAAAAATCTCTCTAAGTACAAAAGCATTGAGTGAAGCCAGTTCACTCAACGCCAAATGACAGCAAGCTTCAAGATAAGCTTCAGCAATCAACGCTAGAAGGAAGGACGGGATTTGTCTAAGTATGAAAGCGTTGAGTGAGGCCAGCTCACTCAGCGCCGTGAGACAGAAGGAAATTTGGCTAAGTATAAAATGAAAGTATTTTTTTCAAGGTCAGCTAAACACCTAGAGGGGATGGGGGGGGGGGGGGGGGGTTGGGGGGTGAATAGGTTCTAGGTCTCTTTTTGATTTATTTAGACCTTAACTGATTTTATTGTGCTTAGTGATTAGGTTAGTTTGGCTTTCAAGATCAATCACTGATGACACAGTTTGTAGTGGTTCCCCGATCTTGGGTACTTCTATTGTCCCTCCCACCTCTCTAACAGTGTGTTAGATGAGGCACAACACCAACACTTGGCTCCTAAGAGCTTACAACACAGATCTCGCAATACCTCTCAGTCTTCTCCAACACCTACCACTCGGGCACTAAGCTCTACCTCAGATCCAAAGGATCCTACAACTCCGGCCTAAGCCCTACACTCAGATCCAAAATGGATCCTACACTTAGATCAACAAATGATCCTACCTCAGCCTTTATAACACAAGCCTATAACTCAAATTTACACGGGAATCTTACCTCTCATCCTTTATAGACCAGGCCTACACTCAGATACTAAAGGAAACTACATAATAAACAATAGATGTGTTGATTTTGACACCAGAGGATTTCTATGTGTCTGCCTTTCCTGGACAGAGATTATCTCTGCCCTAGCTTCTGATTTTGTTTTATTCAATCAGCCAACTTGCCTGCATATGTTTGAGAACTCTGCTCCTTCTCCTTTTTAGAATATGATTTCGAACTAGCTGTCACAGATGAAAATCGCTTCAGCTATCTCGATTCTCTTTCAGGTTCCCTGATTTGAACTTCTTCTTTAGTCTCGGCAAGAAGGCAAGGAAGAAGACGATGTTCAACAGCAAGAATACGTAAACAAAAAACCCTAATTTCTGTCATCGACTTAGCCAATCCTCTCTTTTTATTATACGCCAATCACTGGCTCTTTTCTGTGTGGGCCCATCCTTAATTGCTGGAATATCACCTTCCTTTTACACAAGAAGACAACCAGCTGGCCATCGGCGCCATCAATGCTATTCTGCAGCTTTCCCGCAACTATTTAGAACTATGTTGACTTTTGCTGACGTCACCCCTTTGTGGACTTAGCCAAATTCTCAGAATCCACTCAGGCATTGAGTGGCATTGAGTGAATGACCTTCACTCAACGATTCTGTACTTAGTCATTTTGCAGCTTCCTTGGCATTGAGTGAATGACCTTCACTCAATACTTTTAAACTTAGCTTAGCTTTCTGCGCTTTCTACATCCTAGGCGTTGAGAGCGTTGAGTGTAGCTTCATCAATAAACGCTTTTTATGCTATGATGTTGAGAGCATTGAGTGTAGCTTCATCACTCAATGTTTTTTTGTCTTAGATTATTTTCTACTTCTTTAGCAACTTTGGCGTTGAGAGCATTGACATCACTCAACGCTTTTGTACTTGGCCGCAACTGCTCCACTGCATGGCGTTGAGAGAGTTGAGTGTAGCTTTATCACGTGATGCGTTTGTACTTTGCCATTTTTTATATTTCACTCTTTCCCCTTCGCTTTGACTGCTAGAGATTGACTTAAAGCCTTTTGTCATCTGGCGTTGAGTGAACTGGCTTCACTCAACTCTCGTGGACTTAGATGAATTTTCCAGTCTATCTTCTATGGCATTGACAGAATCTTTATGGCGTTGAGTGAACTGGCTTCACTCAACGATTCTGGACTTAGCTACTTTTTTATTTGATAGAAACTTTGTGGCTTTGACAGAATAAGCTTTACTCAACGAATTAAGTAGTATGGCGTTGAGTGATTTGATATCACTCAACGCCCGTGGACTTGGCTGAATTTTTTGCTTGCTGATGAATAGGCTTTGACTGTCCACACCTGACTCAGAGCTATTTGGATCATGGCATTGAGTGAACTGGCATCACTCAATGTGTTGAAGACAAAACTTGACTTCGACAAAAGTTCGAAAAATCAGGGCGTAGCCAACACCTACTCGTCCCAAGCTCCGTCCTCTGACTGGTCATGAAGGACCAGAAACTGACCCAAAGCCTCAGCAAGGAGGTCCCACCGCTTACCCGAAATATCTCTAAGAGCTTCCCCTCCAAAGCCAAAAACTGGGTTTGGAGCTCCTCAGAAAGCACAGAAAAATTCTCAAGTCCCCGGAAAAAAGTGCTTCTAAAGAACCCCTATGGGTCTATTTATAGTTTTTTGAGTTTGAACTGCCAATAACCATACTGAGCTGACCTGAAATTACCAGAGTACCCCTGGTCGGGTCTGCCAATAGCCAAACTCCGATGTTTTGAGGAGTTATATGCAGATCACTAGGGGCAAAAGGGTAAAATTGCCCGGGGTAGAAGAGTAAAATCCCCCTTGGGTGTAGAAATATAAAAATGGCCTTCTTTCCATGGGGCGAGTGGGGGAGCACCCATTGGCGAGACGAGCCTTCCTGCTCGCCTCGCAGGTATCCTTCGCCACGGGGCCCTCTCACTTATTAAGGCCTACGCACATCCCTAAAAGGGGGCGTCTTGCCCATTGCAGAGACCACCCGTTTCGCCTCCCGCGAGTGGTCTATCTGGTTCCACTCACCTATCAGCATCTCTCAGCAACTTTCTTCTATTCACATCTTGAGGGCCTCTCGCGAGCCTGAGGTTGTACACAATGCTTGTGGACGTAGCTGAATTTCTTGCTTGCCAACATCTTTCCTTGACTCCTGAAGTTGAGTGAGCTTGGTCCACTCAACGCCTGTGAACTTAGTAATATTTTTTTTGTGCAGCTCTTTCTCAAGGCTACTGGAATTGAGTGAGCTTGCTCCACTCAATGCCTGTGGACTTAGTAATATTCTCCTGCCTGATCACCAGCTTGCTTGGTGTCCACCTGTCCAATTAGTGTACTGGGGACTGACCTGAATGCATAAACTCAAACACACATCAAATACAACTAGTATGTATGTCATTGACTTGTTTAACTTCTTACAAATTTGGGCAATGTGGATCAATGGACCCAACATAAATCGTTGAGTAGGCTAGCTCACTCAACGCCACCAGACAGAAGGAAAATTTCCAAAGTATAAAAGCATTGAGTGAGTCCAGCTCACTCAATTCCTTCAGATAGAAGAAGATTAAGCTAAGGTAAAAGGCGTTGAGTGAAGCTTACTCACTCAACGCTCTCAACGCCTGGATGAACTGAAGAAATGACTAAGTCCAGAATGGCTGACGTCAGCATGAGTTAGCAAAAGTCAACAAAGTCAACGCAGTTCAAATTCATTGCAGGAAAGATGGAGTAAGCCATTAATGGCGTCGGCGGCCAGATTTTGTCGTATTCTGCAAATGGAAGGTGGTAGATTGGCAATTAAGGCTGGGCCCACAGCGCATAGAGCCGTTGATCGACGATCAATAAAAGGAAAAAATTAGCTGAGTCGACAACAAGCAATTAGTGTTTTTTGAATTTGCTTTGCGGCTGAACATTGTCTTCTTCCTCGCTATTGCTGTCGAGCCTGAAGTTCTTGTTCAGATTCAGTCAATCTGAAAGAAAAAAGAGATAGCTGATGCAATTTACATCTGCTACAGCAAGGTCAGAACAGATTCCTGAAAAAAAGAGGCGGAGATTTCTGCAAGCTACTTCTAGAAAAGCCATGATTCATCTGAAGATACCTGTCAACTTGTTATTGTGAAGAAGAGGTTAGGGGAGTCTCTGTTTTTGCCCAGGAAGATAGACACAAAGAAATTTCTCTGGTGTCTGATTGTTTCAAAACAACGCTAATTTCTCTAGAATCCAATCTTTGATCTGAGTGTAAGATTCCTGAGTGAATCCGAGTGTAGGCCTATGTTATAAAGGCTGAGGTAAGATCTATTGTGGATCTGAGTGTAGGATTCTTATGAGAATCTGAGTGGTAGGCCTGTGTTATAAAGGCTGAGGTAGGATCCAATTGGGATGTACGTGGTAGGGCATATTGCCTGAGTTGTAGGTCTTGAAGAAGACTGAGGGGTCCTGCAGGATCGTGTTGTAAGCTCCTTAGAGCCGAGATTCAGGGGAAGAGCCTTGTCTAACATACTGTTAGAAAGTCCCAGAGGGACAGTGCATGTACCCATACTCCGGTGAACCACTATAAAATAGTTGTTTCGTCTGGTTGATGCTCTTGAAAGCTACAACTAACAAATCACTAAGCACAACAAAATAAGGTATAGGTCTAAGTAATTCAAAAGAGACCTAAAACCTATTCACCCCCCTCTAGGTGTTAACTAACCTTAAAATAAATTCTTTCAAGTGGTATCAGAGGGAGGTTGCTCAAAAAGGATTCAACAGTCTCAGTAGATCTCCAAGATCCACAAAAAGATTGTCCTTATGGGTTCAGGAGTGAACTATAAGGAGCTGGGTTCTATGAAGCTTCCAATCTGCAGGAAGGAAGGGTTTGGCATCTAGAAGGAGAGGGTTAGGTTGTTCATGGACGCAACTGACCCTAGGATCTTTATCATAGTTAAGGAAGGGCCTTTCACACCTATAAAAGTGTCAGTTCTGGATGCAAATGTATAGACTTCCAATACCTACTCTGAAATGATAAAGGATGAAGTCATCCTTGCCACTATGGACAAGAGGGCACAAAATATTATAGTTAGTGTCATAGATGACCCTACCTTCAAAAATGTGGTACATTGCAAGACATCTAATGAGATATAGGACATACTAGTGGTATACATGGAGGACACAGAAGAAGTCAGAGATGACAAAAACTCTATGATCAACCAAGAGTATGAGGCTTTCAGGCAAAGTAAGAAATGATAGCATAACTGATAGTTATGAGAGATTTCACAGAATAGTCAATGAGTTGAGAACATATGGTAGAGTCTTCAGTACTTATGAGTTGAATGACAAGTTTCTCAGTTCTCTAACTAGAGACTGAGATACTAAAATCTGTGCTACCAAAGAAGTGGCAAGACTTGCAGACACTCCACCACTAACACTGTTTGGAAAGCTATTGTCCTATGAAATGCAACTGACTGACAGAAAGGAGGAAGAGAAAAACAACAAGTCTGTGGCCAAAGAAAACTCTCTGGCCTTAAAAGCTGAAGCCACAAAGAGCAGAAGAAAGACACCTTCACCACCAAGGAGGGATGCTGAATTTGACTCAGAGAGGTCAGAGACACGCACATTAGACTACTACATGTCTGATGAGGACTTTTCTGCCTTCTTTAGGAAGTTATAGAAGTTGGTGAGGAAGAAACACTAGAAATTCAGCCTTCCTCCTGCTCACATCATAGGAAGGAATCCTCCAAGGAGGACATGTATGATTCCAAACCAAGTAAGCATGTTTCATCTAAGATTATTTACTACTGTTACAATAAGCCAGGGCATGTAATAGTCGACTGTTCTGTCAAAAGAAAAGAAGCTGGAGAGAAGAAGGGTCACCAACACAAAGGCAAGAAGAAGAAATCATATATTGCTAAGAAACAAAAGAGCTGGACTGACTCTTCCTCATCAGAGTCAGAAAGAGAAGATGAAGATGAAGCATATATTGGGCTAGTTGCTGCTATGCTGGAAGAAGAAGACAACCGCTGTCATGGAATAATGGCTATGACTAATGAAGAATCCAACTAAGATTAGCCTGGTCAACAAAAGGTATATTCTCTGTCCATGTCTTCTTCTGAGTCAGGATATGAGACCAGCCCAGATTCTGAAGGTCATTCATCAAGAGATGAAGTAGATTCTGAATCTGAGGAAAATGTCAATTCTGTAATTAACAAGTATGGTGTCCTTCTGAGTGCCTTCAAGAAATGCAAGCTGATGGCTAAGAAGCAAGCTAAGGAAATTTCATCCCTTCAGCTTGTTGCTTCCCAGCATGCTGATTCAGCTTCATTACTTGATCAAAAAATGAAAGAAATCAGTGAGCTGGAAACCATTTCCTTCATTCAAATAGGAACCATAGAGTATCGGAAAAATAGAATAAGCGACCTGGAAGTGTTGC
The DNA here is from genome assembly GCA_039583875.1 of Platanthera guangdongensis. Lineage (NCBI taxonomy): Eukaryota > Viridiplantae > Streptophyta > Magnoliopsida > Asparagales > Orchidaceae > Platanthera > Platanthera guangdongensis. The sequence goes on from CM077150.1 coordinate 232,013,097, forward strand.
TGTAGAGAGAGAAGAGAATATTGGCTAGTTATTCATAGCCCAGTTCAGTGTTACCCTTGATAGACACCTTCACTTCCCAGAAGGGTAATAAGGGGTTGGGATTCAAGGGATCTGCAACAGTTGCAATTCCAAAGGAAAGGGCAAAGCTCCAGTACAGCCACTGGCCTTAAAGACTCCTGTTCTATTTAAGAGAATGGTGCTACCTTCTAACATGTGTGACCAAGAGAGAACCTATGGTCACTGGAGAAATGGTAGTTTCACTAGTGTGAGCAAAGATGCTCTGCATTATGGTGGTAGATATAGTAAGGGTGTATGTTCCTTTAAGACAGCCCATGAGGAGATTCAAATGGCCCATCATGGACCATTTGTATTTGGTGCAACTGCCCCAACACTCAAGAACAAGGCAGCTGCCTATTCTCATGATCTCCCAACCGAAAATCAGACAAGGGGAAAGAATGTCAGCCAGCCAGACTTGGGCATATCTGAGGCCATCAAGAGTATGTTTTCTAATAAGAAGACTACTGCTTGTAGGGCTCAAGATATTCCAAGGACCTCTACTACCAGACATGTCCCAAGTCAGACTGTGGCTGGAACATACAAGAAAAAGGTTGTTGATGTACCTTCTAGACTGAGAGCTGCCAACAGCACTGCTACAAGACTAGCTCCTAAAAGAAGGTACAATATTTATGAGTACTGGTGCTGTGGCAAAGTGGGCCACAATGTTATTGATTGCTGGCACAATACAAATGTGCCAAGCGAAAGAGAGAGCTTACCTGTCAGAAGAGCTATAGGTAGACATGGATATTATCAGACTAACATGCACCTATGAACAGTTTGGTTCGGTTTGGTTCAATTTTGGTGGTTTAAATAATGTGATTAAGGCTAAAGATTTATAGATATAGATCAGGGATAGTTCAATGAATGAGGCTCAATCACCCAACATGAAAGTGCTGCCTGAACATTAAGGTATATTAACCTTATTTAAATCATCGACATTGGCTCATGTAATTATTCGAAGAGAAATCAGAAATTTACACATGTGATTCATAAATTTTGAAGTAAAATATTTCAAGAATGAAATGGCGGAAGAGTGGAAGAAGCACGCGACTAGGGCAAATTAAGGAGAAGCGGCTTTTCCCATGTTGCTCTGCTTCTTGCCAGGTAATATCGTCGAAAAATCACACCCGGGCAAAAGTCAAAATCATGAAGTGTATGGTTTAATGTATGGTTTAATGAAAATATGAAATGTAATTAACTATTGTATGATTAACCATATGATTTAATCAAATTTAATTAATAAATTAAATATTTTTATACACAATTGTTTGGTTCGGTTCGACTCGGTTTGGTTCGGTTTGACTCGGTTTGTTTTGCCACACAAAATCATAAACCGAACCGAACCGTAAGGTTTTATAAAATAAAAACCGTAATCGAATCGCGAACTACTGAAACCGAACCAAACTGAATGGTACTGTTTGGTTTGGTTCGGTTTGGTTTTGCGGTTCGGTTGGTTTTGACTCTGGAACACGTCAAGCACTTTGAAGCAATCATGGGCAAATACATTACTACAGACCCGCTCGTGTCAAGTGTTCCCAACAACTCTAAGAGGAGCCGCTTGCACCTGGTTCCATTCTCTTAAGGAAGGAGAAATTCTTTACAGAGCTCGCCCAACTTTTTGTGGATTAGTTCATCGCTAACCAATGGACTGTTCGAAATCCCTCACACCTTGCAGGAATCCGACAGACTGAGGGAGAATCGCTCAAGGATTACTTTCGTCAATTCACAACAGAGGCATGGCTGATTCCGAGGGTTAGCCCCGAGCTCCTGTGTGGAACCTTCCTCGGAGGGCTCAGACCAAGAAAATTTCACTCCATGATGATGAACGAGGAACCGTCAAGCTACCATGATCTCATCCACCGTGTTAAGGATAAAATCACAACTGACAAAGCCATCAAAGCGCATCAACAACAATTCAGAAGATGCATTAAGAGAAAGAGGAATCCGGAGCCATTACGGGTCCCCAAGGGAAACGACGAGCATCCTGATAATCCCTATCAAGGCCGAGGAACTCGTTCGCATCAAGAATACACTCCTTTGAAAACCACTCGAGTCGACATACTCCGCGCTATATGTGATAGCAGTGAGCTCCGCAGGCCCGATCTTCGGTCCATTGATCCACATGAACCAATTTGTAGGAAGTCAAACAAGTCAATGACACACACTAGTTGTATTTGGTCTGTGTTTGAGTATGCATGCAGGTCAGTCCCTAGTACACTGATTGGACAAGTGGACACCGAGCAAGCTGTTTATCAAGCAGAAAAATATTGCTAAGTCAACAGGCGTTGAGTGGAGCAAGCTCACTCAACGCCAGCTGCCTTAAGAAAGAAAGGTGGATAGAAAATTACACTAAGTCCATAGGCGTTGAGTGGAGCAAACTCACTCAATGCCAACTGCCTTAAGAAATAAAGGTGGACAGAAAATTACACTAAATCCACAGGCGTTGAGTGGAGCAAGCTCACCCAATGTCAGCAGCCTTGTGAAAGAAATCTGGACAGAAAAATTACACTAAGTCCACGGAGTTGAGTGGAGCAAGCTCACTCAACGCCAGAAGTCAAGGAAAGATGTTGGCAAGCAAGAAATGAAGCTAAGTCCACAGCCATTAAGTGAAGCCAGTTCACTCAACACCATGAGCCAAATAGCATTGAGTCAAGTGTGGATGTTCAAAGCCTATGCATTAGTAAGCAGAAAATTCGACCAAGTCCACACGCATTGAGTGATGTCAACTTACTCAACGCCATACTGTAGATTTATTGAGTAAAGATTATTCTGTCAAAGCCATAATGTTTCTGCTAAATAAAAAAATTCTATGTCCAGAAGCATTTAGTGAAGCCAGTTCACTCAACGACATATTGATTCTGTCAAAGCCAAAGGAGATAAACAAAAAATCTCTCTAAGTACAAAAGCATTGAGTGAAGCCAGTTCACTCAACGCCAAATGACAGCAAGCTTCAAGATAAGCTTCAGCAATCAACGCTAGAAGGAAGGACGGGATTTGTCTAAGTATGAAAGCGTTGAGTGAGGCCAGCTCACTCAGCGCCCTGAGACAGAAGGAAATTTGGCTAAGTATAAAATGAAAGTATTTTTTTCAAGGTCAGCTAAACACCTAGAGGGGATGGGGGGGGGGTTGGGGGGTGAATAGGTTCTAGGTCTCTTTTTTATTTATTTAGACCTTAACTGATTTTATTGTGCTTAGTGATTAGGTTAGTTTGGCTTTCAAGATCAATCACTGATGACACAGTTTGTAGTGGTTCCCCGATCTTGGGTACTTCTATTGTCCCTCCCACCTCTCTAACAGTGTGTTAGATGAGGCACAACACCAACACTTGGCTCCTAAGAGCTTACAACACAGATCTCGCAATACCTCTCAGTCTTCTCCAACACCTACCACTAGGGCACTAAGCTCTACCTCAGATCCAAAGGATCCTACAACTCCGGCCTAAGCCCTACACTCAGATCCAAAATGGATCCTACACTTAGATCAACAAATGATCCTACCTCAGCCTTTATAACACAAGCCTATAACTCAAATTTACACGGGAATCTTACCTCTCATCCTTTATAGACCAGGCCTACACTCAGATACTAAAGGAAACTACATAATAAACAATAGATGTGTTGATTTTGACACCAGAGGATTTCTATGTGTCTGCCTTCCTGGACAGAGATTATCTCTGCCCTAGCTTCTGATTTTGTTTTATTCAATCAGCCAACTTGCCTGCATATGTTTGAGAACTCTGCTCCTTCTCATTTTTAGAATATGATTTCGAACTAGCTGTCACAGATGAAAATCGCTTCAGCTATCTCGATTCTCTTTCAGGTTCCCTGATTTGAACTTCTTCTTTAGTCTCGGCAAGAAGGCAAGGAAGAAGACGATGTTCAACAGCAAGAATACGTAAACAAAAAACCCTAATTTCTGTCATCGACTTAGCCAATCCTCTCTTTTTATTATACGCCAATCACTGGCTCTTTTCTGTGTGGGCCCATCCTTAATTGCTGGAATATCACCTTCCTTTTACACAAGAAGACAACCAGCTGGCCATCGGCGCCATCAATGCTGTTCTGCAGCTTTCCCGCAACTATTTAGAACTATGTTGACTTTTGCTGACGTCACCCCTTTGTGGACTTAGCCAAATTCTCAGAATCCACTCAGGCATTGAGTGGCATTGAGTGAATGACCTTCACTCAACGATTCTGTACTTAGTCATTTTGCAGCTTCCTTGGCATTGAGTGAATGACCTTCACTCAATACTTTTAAACTTAGCTTAGCTTTCTGCGCTTTCTACATCCTAGGCGTTGAGAGCGTTGAGTGTAGCTTCATCAATAAACGCTTTTTATGCTATGACGTTGAGAGCATTGAGTGTAGCTTCATCACTCAACGTTTTTTTGTCTTAGATTATTTTCTACTTCTTTAGCAACTTTGGCGTTGAGAGCATTGACATCACTCAATGCTTTTGTACTTGGCCGCAACTGCTCCACTGCATAGCGTTGAGAGAGTTGAGTGTAGCTTTATCACGTGATGCGTTTGTACTTTGCCATTTTTTATATTTCACTCTTTCCCCTTCGCTTTGACTGCTAGAGATTGACTTAAAGCCTTTTGTCATCTGGCGTTGAGTGAACTGGCTTCACTCAACTCTCGTGGACTTAGATGAATTTTCCAGTCTATCTTCTATGGCATTGACAGAATCTTTATGGCGTTGAGTGAACTGGCTTCACTCAACGATTCTGGACTTAGCTACTTTTTTATTTGATAGAAACTTTGTGGCTTTGACAGAATAAGCTTTACTCAACGAATTAAGTAGTATGGCGTTGAGTGATTTGATATCACTCAACGCCCGTGGACTTGGCTGAATTTTTTGCTTGCTGATGAATAGGCTTTGACTGTCCACACCTGACTCAGAGCTATTTGGATCATGGCATTGAGTGAACTGGCATCACTCAATGTGTTGAAGACAAAACTTGACTTCGACAAAAGTTCGAAAAATAAGGGCGTAGCCAACACCTACTCGTCCCAAGCTCCGTCCTCTGACTGGTCATGAAGGACCAGAAACTGACCCAAAGCCTCAACAAGGAGGTCCCACCGCTTACCCGAAATATCTCTAAGAGCTTCCCCTCCAAAGCCAAAAGCTGGGTTTGGAGCTCCTCAGAAAGCACAGAAAAATCCTCAAGTCCTCGGAAAAAAGTGCTTCTACAGAACCCCTATGGGTCTATTTATAGTTTTTTGAGTTTGAACTGCCAATAACCATACTGAGCTGACCTGAAATTACCAGAGTACCCCTGGTCGGGTCTGCCAATAGCCAAACTCCGATGTTTTGAGGAGTTATATGCAGATCACTAGGGGCAAAAGGGTAAAATTGCCCGGGGTAGAAGAGTAAAATCCCCCTTGGGTGTAGAAATATAAAAATGGCCTTCTTTCCATGGGGCGAGTGGGGGAGCACCCATTGGCGAGACGAGCCTTCCTGCTCGCCTCGCAGGCATCCTTCGCCACGGGGCCCTCTCACTTATTAAGTCCTACGCACATCCCTAAAAGGGGGCGTCTTGCCCATTGCAGAGACCACCCGTTTCGCCTCCCGCGAGTGGTCTATCTGGTTCCACTCACCTATCAGCATCTCTCACCAACTTTCTTCTATTCGCATCTTGAGGGCCTCTCGCGAGCCTGAGGTTGTACACAATGCTTGTGGACGTAGCTGAATTTCTTGCTTGCCAACATCTTTCCTTGACTCCTGAAGTTGAGTGAGCTTGGTCCACTCAACGCCTGTGAACTTAGTAATATTTTTTTGTGCAGCTCTTTCTCAAGGCTACTGGAATTGAGTGAGCTTGCTCCACTCAATGCTTGTGGACTTAGTAATATTCTCCTGCCTGATCACCAGCTTGCTTGGTGTCCACCTGTCCAATTAGTGTACTGGGGACTGACCTGCATGTATAAACTCAAACACACATCAAATATAACTAGTATGTATGTCATTGACTTGTTTAACTTCTTACAAATTTGAGCAATGTGGATCAATGGACCCAACATAAATCGTTGAGTAGGCTAGCTCACTCAACGCCACCAGACAGAAGGAAAATTTCCAAAGTATAAAAGCATTGAGTGAGTCCAGCTCACTCAATTCCTTCAGATAGAAGAAGATTAAGCTAAGGTAAAAGGCGTTGAGTGAAGCTTACTCACTCAACGCTCTCAACGCCTGGATGAACTGAAGAAATGACTAAGTCCAGAATGGCTGACGTCAGCATGAGTCAGCAAAAGTCAACAAAGTCAACGCAGTTCAAATTCATTGCAGGAAAGATGGAGTAAGCCATTAATGGCGTCGGCGGCCAGATTTTGTCGTATTCTGCAAATGGAAGGTAGTAGATTGGCAATTAAGGCTGGGCCCACAGCGCATAGAGCCGTTGATCGACGATCAATAAAAGGAAAAAATTAGCTGAGTCGACAACAAGCAATTAGTGTTTTTTGAATTTGCTTTGCGGCTGAACATTGTCTTCTTCCTCGCTATTGCTGTCGAGCCTGAAGTTCTTATTCAGATTCAGTCAATCTGAAAGAAAAAAGAGATAGCTGATGCAATTTACATCTGCTACAGCAAGGTCAGAACAGATTCCTGAAAAAAAGAGGCGGAGATTTCTGCAAGCTACTTCTAGAAAAGCCATGATTCATCTGAAGATACCTGTCAACTTGTTATTGTGAAGAAGAGGTTAGGGGAGTCTCTGTTTTTGCCCAGGAAGATAGACACAAAGAAATTTCTCTGGTGTCTGATTGTTTCAAAACAACGCTAATTTCTCTAGAATCCAATCTTTGATCTGAGTGTAAGATTCCTGAGTGAATCCGAGTGTAGGCCTATGTTATAAAGGCTGAGGTAAGATCTATTGTGGATCTGAGTGTAGGATTCTTATGAGAATCTGAGTGGTAGGCCTGTGTTATAAAGGCTGAGGTAGGATCCAATTGGGATGTACGTGGTAGGGCATATTGCCTGAGTTGTAGGTCTTGAAGAAGACTGAGGGGTCCTGCAGGATCGTGTTGTAAGCTCCTTAGAGCCGAGATTCAGGGGAAGAGCCTTGTCTAACATACTGTTAGAAAGTCCCAGAGGGACAGTGCATGTACCCATACTCCGGTGAACCACTATAAAATAGTTGTTTCATCTGGTTGATGCTCTTGAAAGCTACAACTAACAAATCACTAAGCACAACAAAATAAGGTATAGGTCTAAGTAATTCAAAAGAGACCTAAAACCTATTCACCCCCCTCTAGGTGTTAACTAACCTTAAAATAAAGTCTTTCAAGTGGTATCAGAGGGAGGTTTCTCAAAAAGGATTCAACAGTCTCAGTAGATCTCCAAGATCCACAAAAAGATTGTCCTTATGGGTTCAGGAGTGAACTATAAGGAGCTGGGTTCTATGAAGCTTCCAATCTGCAGGAAGGAAGGGTTTGGCATCTAGAAGGAGAGGGTTAGGTTGTTCATGGAGGCAACTGACCCTAGGATCTTTATCATAGTTAAGGAAGGGCCTTTCACACCTATAAAAGTGTCAGTTCTGGATGCAAATGTATAGACTTCCAATACCTACTCTGAAATGACAAAGGATGAAGTCATCCTTTCCACTATGGACAAGAGGGCACAAAATATTATAGTTAGTGTCATAGATGACCCTACCTTCAAAAATGTGGTACATTGCAAGACATCTAATGAGATATAGGACATACTAGTGGTATACATGGAGGACACAGAAGAAGTCAGAGATGACAAAAACTCTATGATCAACCAAGAGTATGAGGCTTTCAGGCAAAGTAAGAAATGATAGCATAACTGATAGCTATGAGAGATTTCACAGAATAGTCAATGAGTTGAGAACATATGGTAGAGTCTTCAGTACTTATGAGTTGAATGACAAGTTTCTCAGTTCTCTAACTAGAGACTGAGATACTAAAATCTGTGCTACCAAAGAAGTGGCAAGACTTGCAGACACTCCACCACTAACACTGTTTGGAAAGCTGTTGTCCTATGAAATGCAACTGACTGACAGAAAGGAGGAAGAGAAAAACAACAAGTCTGTGGCCAAAGAAAACTCTCTGGCCTTAAAAGCTGAAGCCACAAAGAGCAGAAGAAAGACACCTTCACCACCAAGGAGGGATGCTGAATTTGACTCAGAGAGGTCAGAGACACGCACATTAGACTACTACATGTCTGATGAGGACTTTTCTGCCTTCTTTAGGAAGTTATAGAAGTTGGTGAGGAAGAAACACTAGAAATTCAGCCTTCCTCCTGCTCACATCATAGGAAGGAATCCTCCAAGGAGGACATGTATGATTCCAAACCAAGTAAGCATGTTTCATCTAAGATTATTTACTACTGTTACAACAAGCCAGGGCATGTAATAGTCGACTGTTCTGTCAAAAGAAAAGAAGCTGGAGAGAAGAAGGGTCACCAACACAAAGGCAAGAAGAAGAAATCCTATATTGCTAAGAAACAAAAGAGCTGGACTGACTCTTCCTCATCAGAGTCAGAAAGAGAAGATGAAGATGAAGCATATATTGGGCTAGTTGCTGCTATGCTGGAAGAAGAAGACAACCGCTGTCATGGAATAATGGCTATGACTAATGAAGAATCCAACTAAGATTAGCCTGGTCAACAAAAGGTATATTCTCCGTCCATGTCTTCTTCTGAGTCAGGATATGAGACCAGCCCAGATTCTGAAGGTCATTCATCAAGAGATGAAGTAGATTCTGAATCTGAGGAAAATGTCAATTCTGTAATTAACAAGTATGGTGTCCTTCTGAGTGCCTTCAAGAAATTCAAGCTGATGGCTAAGAAGCAAGCTAAGGAAATTTCATCCCTTCAGCTTGTTGCTTCCCAGCATGATGATTCAGCTTCATTACTTGATCAAAAAATGAAAGAAATCAGTGAGCTGGAAACCATTTCCTTCATTCAGATAGGAACCATAGAGTATCGGAAAAATAGAATAAGCGACCTGGAAGTGTTGCTGTAGAGAGAGAAGAGAATATTGGCTAGTTATTCATAGCCCAGTTCAGTGTTACCCTTGATAGACACCTTCACTTCCCAGAAGGGTAATAAGGGGTTGGGATTCAAGGGATCTGCAACAGTTGCAATTCCAAAGGAAAGGGCAAAGCTCCAGTATAGCCACTGGCCTTAAAGACTCCTGTTCTATTTAAGAGAATGGTGCTACCTTCTAACATGTGTGACCAAGAGAGAACCTATGGTCACTGGAGAAATGGTAGTTTCACTAGTGTGAGCAAAGATGCTCTGCATTATGGTGGTAGATATAGTAAGGGTGTATGTTCCTTTAAGACAGCCCATGAGGAGATTCAAATGGCCCATCACGGACCATTTGTATTTGGTGCAACTGCCCCAACACTCAAGAACAAGGCAGCTGCCTATTCTCATGATCTCCCAACTGAAAATCAGGTAAGGGGAAAGAATGTCAGCCAGCCAGACTTGGGCATATCTGAGGCCATCAAGAGTATGTTTTCTAATAAGAAGACTACTGCTTGTAGGGCTCAAGATATTCCAAGGACCTCTACTACCAGACATGTCCCAAGTCAGACTGTGGCTGGAACATACAAGAAAAAGGTTGTTGATGTACCTTCTAGACTGAGAGCTGCCAACAGCACTGCTACAAGACTAGCTCCTAAAAGAAGGTACAATATTTATGAGTACTGGTGCTATGGCAAAGTGGGCCACAATGTTATTGATTGCTGGCACAATACAAATGTGCCAAGCGAAAGAGAGAGCTTACCTGTCAGAAGAGCTATAGGTAGACATGGTTATTATCAGACTAACATGCACCTATGATATAATAATAATTGGGGTCCTAAGGTTAACTGACTTATGTCTTGCAGGTTAGTCTAAGTGGCCATATCCATAAATGACACTTGGATAGTGGTTGGTCCAGGCACATGATTGGAACAATAAGCATGTAGAAGGAGTACACTCCAGTAAAGAATGACCCAAAGTCATCTTTGGTAGTTCAGATAGGGGAGTGACTAAAGGGTGTAGTAAGATATCAAATGGCATAATCACTATCACACGGGTAGCTTATGTGAAAGGTTTACAACACAACCTCATAAGCATAAGCCAACTATGTGATCTTGGCTATGAAATTTTATTTCTCAATGATGAGTGCCAAATTATGAGGTTAAGTGACTAAGGGGTCATCTTGACATGCACTAGAAGAGGAAATATCAATTGTCTTAATTTTGTATATGAATGTAAGGACTCTCCTTTATGCCTAGTTGTAGATGAGAAAGTCTCATATTGTGTCCAATGACACAAGAGGCTGGATCATCTGTACTACAAGACCATAGACAAACTCTTTAGTGAAGAGTTAGTTAGAAATGACCCCAAGTTGAAATGCACTAAGAAGGGTATTTATTCTGCATGCCAAAATGGCAAACAGACCAAGACCTCCTTCAGGAGAATTGGGGTCAAATCTCAATGAGGTGCTTATACCTCCTACATATGGACTTGTTTGGTCCTATGCCATTTCAAAGTCTAGGTAGGAAAGTCTACACCTTTGTGATTGTTGATGACTTTTCTAGGTTTGCTTGGCTGTTCTTCCTTAAGAGAAAGGATGAAACCCTTGAAGTTTTCAAGACTTTTGTCAAACAGATACAGAATGAACTAGACAGTACTGTGGTCAAAATTAGAAGTGACCATGGAACTGAATTTCAGTCTGCAAGCATGACAAGGTTCTGTGAAGAGCAAGGGATTTTTCAAGACTTCTCCTCTCCTAGAACACCATAACAAAATGGAATTACTGAGAGAAAAAATAGAACCCTCATAGAGGCTGGTAGAACCTTATTAAGTGACACTTCTCTCCTAGAATATTTCTAGGCTGAAGCAGTAAATACTGAATGTCATGTCCTTAACAGGGCTTCCATCACCAAAAGCCATAAGAAGACTCCCTATGAGATCTTGAAAGGCAGAAAACCAAACTTATCCTACTTCAGAATTTTTGGTAGCAAGTGCTTTGTACTGAACAATGGAAAGTCCTATATGACTAAGTTTGCTGCAAAGTCCTATGAAGGGATCTTTGTTTGGTACGACAATAATAGTAGGGCATATAAGATCTACAACTTGACAAGTCAAGCTGTAGAAGAGTCAGTTCATGTTGTCTTTGATGAATCAAACATGATTAGCTATGAGCTGTCTAGCTCCTCTTTTAGTTCTGTAGGTATTAAGGAAGTGATGGACAAGCTTACCATCAAGGAAGATGATCCAGCAGTCCAAGATAAGAGAGAAGATGTGTGCTGTCCAGAGGGAGCTCAAAACTCACAAGTTGAGGATGAAGAATAGCTAGCTGAAGACAATGAAGAATAACAAGCTAAAGTTAGATTACCTCCAACTGTCAGGCATCTAAGGGATCATCCAGCACACTAAATCATTAGTGAGGTAAGCCAAGGAGTATTGACCAGAAGTAAGAGTATCAATACAACAATCAACTCAAGTTTTCTGTCACAAGTAGAGCCTAATAAGTTAGAAAAGGGAATCAAAGACCAATTATGGATTGGAGCAATGTAGGAAGAACTGAACCAGTTCAAGAGATATAAAGTATGGAAGCTAGTTCCCAGACCTAAGGGACATAATGTCATAGGAACTAAATGGATCTACAAGAACAAGTTAGATGAGAATGACATTATTTTCAAGAATAAGCTAGACTGGTGGCTAAAGGATACAACCAATAAGAAGGGATCGCTTTTGATCAGACATTTGCCCCAGTAGCCAGATTGGAAGCTATAAGACTCTTCCTTGCATTTACTGTCTACCAAGGATTCAAAGTCTACCAGATGGATGTGAAGTCAGCCTTACAGAATGGGGATTAAAAGAGGAAGTCTATGTAGAACAACCATCAGGTTTTATTGACTCTAACTCTCCTGATTTTATTTATAGGCTTAAGAAAACTCTATATGGGTTGAAACAGGCCCCTAGAGCAGGGTACGAGACTTTGTCTAGTTTCCTCATTGAGAATAAACTCTCAAGGGGGAAAATTGATAAGACCATATTCCTAAGAGAATCTAAGGGTAAGATCATCCTAGTCCAGATATATGTTGATGACATTATCTTTGGATGTACTGATGAAAACCTTTGCAGGAAGTTTGCTAAACTTATCAATGAAAGTTTGAGATGAGCTCTATGGGTGAGCTTAAGTTCTTCTTGAGACTCCAAGTTAGACAGACTGATGATGGTGTTGGATCCCTAGTTGATTTGAGCTAGGCTCACTAACTTAGGATGTGACCCATCATGTATAGCCGGGGTCAAGTTTGTGTCCTAGAGTCTAGGTCAAGTCCTTAGGTTCAACATCAGATGGACCAGCTATCATCAAGAACATCAGAAACTCCAGACTTAGAAGATTTCAAGACCAAGTAAAATGAGTTCGATGTTCGTCGAACTCAGGTCGACGAAAGGTGTTCTGCGCTCGACGACCTTGAGATAATTCTTAGTGCTGAGCTCGACGATCTTAGTTTTCTGTTCGACGAAGGCAGAGTTTCTTCAACAAGCTAAAGTCAGAATAACTCCAGATTTTTTCTAAGTCCAGCCTCAAGCTTTGGTCGACGAACTAGAATCTGAGCTCGACGAACTTGGACCTCAAGTTCACAGCTTCTTCGGTCGACGAATTTTGATCTCAGTTCGACGAATGATGATTCTCAGCTCGATGAATGAAGATTGTCAGTTCGACGAAGATGATTGCAGAATTGACAAGTTTCCCTGGAAGACTATTGCTATTGTCTGGTCGACGAACTCTCTCAAGCTCAGCTCGACGAACTCAAGCTCAGCTTGACGAACTGTGAACTCAGCTCGACGATTGGTGTTATTCGTTCGACGATTCCAGACTAGGTCTTCTCCAGTTTCCCGTCCCATTTCTTGGCAATAATTCCGGAGTAATCAATGCTTAATCTTCACGGAATGTTACCGTTAGAACGCGCATTGACTATGTATTATTACATGCCATTTTTCCATGGGACAGTTAGGGAAATCATTGATTGCCGCCTCCTTCCAAGGCCGACTGCAATTACTGCTCAATATTAAAATTTTGAATGTTCCTCAGTCAGTAAAAAGAGACACAAAAAGAAATGGATTAATCAGAAAGAGATGATCAGCAATACAGACACACAGACAGATTGCACAGAACAACAATCAAAAGTTCTTTACTGCAATCTGCCCAGGCTAGAGAACATCTTCAAGAAGAAGAAGAACAATAAATTACTATCAAGTGTCTTCTTCCTTCAATCCTCCAGGACAACTTCAGAAGGACAACAATTCTCTATCTGTCAAAGGATTTCCTGAAGCAATCTCTGGTCCAGGCACTCAAGCTTTTGAAGACCTGTCACCCTGAAGCAGTGCTCCAGTTTTCCTGATCTCAGGGGGAGCAAATCTGCTAACATCAATCCACAGTCTTCTCATTTGTTATTGAGAAAGATAAGACACCATCACCTCTTTTCCAACTCCTGTACAGGGTTTTAATTCCCTTCAAAATTATTCCTGCTTACAAGTCCCCTTCCGAAAGACTTGACGGTTTTTGAGCACCTAAACAAAAGCTCATTGGTGTCAGGCACCTGATAAAAAACCTGAGTGGATTCCTACCAGGGTGGTAGAAGAGTGGATGTACCCAGGTTGGGGAACCACTATAAAATTTCTTGTGTCGTCTGGTTGCCCTTTTTCTTTTGTTTTGGCTGTGTTGCTCTATGATTATATAGGTTATTGTGCTTATTTATTTTAGTTTCTCACCTGTTCACTTAGGAATACAACAAAAGTTATAAAGTTTTGTAAAAGAGCACAATACTCTATTCACCCCCCTCTAGAGTATTTCAGATCTACCTTCACTTTCAATTGTTATCAGAGGGAGGTTGGTTAAAATACCACACCTTAAGAGATCAAGTGGTTGTACAGGCTAACACCTGAATCATAAAGATCCCTCTAGTTAGATCTGTTTGTTTTGATTTTGTTATTAGATTTATTTCCTCACAGACATGGCTCAAAACAAAGATTATGTAAGCATCAGGCCTCCAGTATGCAATCTTAACAAGTTTGTCATCTGGAAGGCAAGAATCAGATTATACATGAACTCTATTGATGAAGATATTTTTGCTTCCATCTTGACAGGAGTACCTCCAGCACGTACAACTTCTACAAGCACCTCCACCAACATGACTGCAGTACCTCCTCCAGAAAATAATGATGCCTACAAGAAAGCCAAAATTGCAGATGCAAAGGCAATGAACATCTTGGCTCAGACTATGTCAGATGACATATTTCAAAAGGTGGCTGAGTGCACCTCAGCCAAGGCCATTTGGGATTCCCTCAACCAAATGGTAACTGGCCCTGTAGATGAAAGAAAAGACAGGAGATCAAATCTCATATCCCTGTATGAGAATTTCAAGAAGGATGAGACTGAATCAGTGGCTGAAATGTACAACAGGTTGAGCTCAATCATCAATGAGCTCAAAATCTTGGATAAAGACATCACCCTTACAGAGGTGAATGATAAGATTTTGATGTGCTTCCCCAGCTCTTGGGATTCAAGAATCTGGCCTATCAAAGAAGCCAGAAGCCTAAATGTGATATAAACTGAATCTCTGCTAGGCAAATTAAAGTCGTATGAGCAGCTGATCAAAACAAGAGAAGCAGCAGAACAGAAGGCAACAAATCCAGTGAGGAAGGATCACAGTATAGCCTTCAAAGCATCTGAGGAAAGTGAGACCTCATGTTGGGTACATTGGAAAATGTGTACCAGATTTGAAGAAGCCTCACCCTACTCAATGATATGCATCAAGGTGTATTTGATGTGTTTTGAGTTTATATGTGCAGGTTAAGTAAATGCAGGAATGCAGAAAAAATTCTAAGTCCATATATCGACACAAGGAAAAGCTGTGTCGACACTTATGAAGGCTTGTGTCGACACTGGAGAAAAGCTGTGTCGACACTTGGAGCTAATTGTGTCGACACTTAGAAAGGCTGTGTCGACACCAGAAGAAACTGTGTCGACATGCAGAGGCAGTGTCGACACACAGTGAAGCATTGTTGACATCAACTGTGTCGACACCAAGAGGCAGTGTCGACATACAGGAATACTTAGTCGACATCAATTGTGTCGACACCCAGAGGCAGTGTCGACATATAGAATACTTATTCGACATCAACTGTGTCGATACACAGGACTTGTGTCGACACACAACAGAGTTTCAACAAAGTTAAAGAGAAGAAGTATTTGTGTCGACACACAAAAGATCTTGTCGACATCAAATGTGTCAACACACAGGACTTGTGTCGACACATGGCAGAATTTCAACAAAGTAAATTTGTATGAAGAAAAGAAGTGACTGTATCGACACCACAAAAGCTTGTGTCGACACATTCTACAGAAGCTGTGTCGAGAAGCAGTATCAACAACAGAGGAGATGTGTCGACACCACCAAGGCTTGTGTCGACACTTAGTCCACTTATGTCGACACTTAGTCTACTTGTGTCGACACATGATGAAGTTCAGTCGCGACACTTTCAGACAGAGACAGTATTTCAAGAAGTGACTGGATGACTTGACAGTTACCGTTACCAACCGGACAACTGCAACTGTCAAAGCTGTCGGAAGTTTGTTAGAAACTGGATCAGCCGGTTACCATGGAGGAAGACTATATAAAGGCTTTCTCCTTCAACAGAAAGTGATGAAGTTTGAAGATTGAAGCATATACACAGATAACTAACAACACAAAAAGAAGAAGACCTTCGACAGAAGATCTAAGAAGTTGGAGAGAGAGAGCTTCATCTAAGAAGTGCAGTTGCTGAACCAGGCTGCCAAGAAAGATTCAGATTGAAATCTGAATCTCAAGTCAGAAGCTGATTGAAGATCAACTTCTCAAGAGTTCAACCTTACTGAGTTCAGATTCAAGAAGCTTTGAAGAAAGCCAAGAGTGGTTGTTTTCTGCCATCAGATTCTTCCAAGAACTGATCAAGAAGCCATCCATCCTTTCTCTCTCTACCTGGGTGGTGGTAAAACATTTTGTTAAATCTATTTTCTGTAGGATCTATTCTAGATCTGAGCTGTAAGCCTGTGTTTACAAAGGCTGAGTGTAGGAGAGTAATTTCTCTGAGTGGTAGGCCTTGTTGAAGGCTGAGGTAGGGCTGTGAGCCTGAGTTATAGGAGATTGTATCTCTAAGTTGTAGGCCTTGTGTAGGCTGAGGTAGGGCAGATTGCCTGAGCTGTAGGAGCCTTGTTGGGTTCTGAGTTGTAAGATCTGAGGATCTGAGGTGAGGTGCAGAAGTTAGGCCGAATCTAGTACACTGCTAGATAGGCGAAGAGGGAAAGTGGATGTACCCAGACCTTGGGGAACCACTATAAAAACTGTGTGCACTCTGTGATTGAATGTTGCTGTGAATGTTGTGTTGTTTTAGATGTAGAATTTGCAGTTTATTATTAGTTAACTGAACATCTTTTCTGCCTTAAAACAAAAACATGAATTACACCTATTCACCACACCCCCTCTCTAGGTGGTTAGGCACTAATTCTTTCAAGTGGTATCAAAGCGAGGTTTCTCAAAGAAGGACTTAATAGTCTGAGTTAGATCCATAAGGTAGATTCAAGAAACAAAAAATGGATTGAGGAGAAAATCATAAGGAACTGGGTTCTATGAAATTACCCATATGCTGGAAGGAGATATTTGGAATCTGGAAAGAAAGGGTCAGGCTGTTTATGGAGGCTTCTGATCCAAGGATCTACATTACAGTAAAGAAAGATCCTTATATTCCAATGAAGATTTCAGTTTTAGATGCAAACCAAAGAATTCCCAAGGAGTATTCAGAGATGACTAAGGATGAAATCATCCTGACAACTATGGATAAAAGAGCCCAGAACATCATAGTAAGTGTCATTGATGATGCAACTTTCCAGAATTTAATTCACTGCAAGACCTCCAAAGAAATGTGGGATACTTTGATAGTCTACATGGAGGGTTCTGAAGAAGTCAAACAAGATAGAAAATTTATGCTGAACTAGGAATATGAGAGTTTCAGACAAGGAAAGTCTGACAGTATAACTGAGTACTATAAAAAGTTCTATAGAATAGTAAATGAGCTGATGTCATATGGGAGAATCTTCAGTACTTATGAATTGAATGATAAATTCCTAAGATCCTTGACAAAGGATTGGGACACTAAGATTTGTGCCATTAGGGAAGTGGCCAAACTTGCAGATATCTCACCTCCAACTTTGTTTGGAAAATTGTTGTCATATGAGATACAGTTGATGGCTAGGAAAGAGGAAGAGAAAAGTGCAAAAGGAGAGCATAGAGAAAAGTCTGTGGCCTTCAAGGTTGAAGCCACTATGAAGAACATGAGGATATCACCATCACCTCTTAAGATAGTTGCTGAAATTGCTTCAGATAATTCAGACAACCAAAGTTCAGACAGCAGTGACTCAGATCAAAACTTTGCTGCCTTCACAAGGCAGTTTCAGAAGTTCCTGAAGAAGAAGCAATGGAAGTCTAAGCCTTCCACATCTCAGCCTTAGGATGACTCTTATCAAAAGAGGAAGTCATCTAGGAAGGACAGGAGCAGGTCTAAGCCAAGCAAATCTACAACATCAAAGATAGTTTGCTACTGTTGTAATAGGCCTGGACATGTTGTGGCTGAGTGTCCAGATAAAAGAAAAGAGTCTACTGATAAAAAGAAGATTCGGCACCAGAGCAAGAAGGAGAAATCCTTTGTTGCTAAGAAGGAGAAGAGCTTGACAAACCAATCTTCTTCAGAGTCAGAATCTGAAGCTGAGGCATACATTGGTCTATATGCAGCAGATGAAGAAGAAGAGTTTCTGCAAGTGCTGAACTCTATCTATGCACAAGAAGACCATCAGTGCAAGGGACTGATGGCTGTGTCAGAAGAAGACAAGTGCCAAGATCAGCCTGGTCCTAGTAAGGTACAATGTTTTTCCAGTAATTCAGACTGTAGTACTCGGTTAGAGTCAGAAACTTCTGCATCAAGTGATGTGATGAGTCTGAGTCTGAAGGTGATATTCATCAACTGATAGATGAATATGGGGACTTGTTGCAGGCATTAAAGAAAAGCAAAAACCGGGCCAAAACTCTGGCTAAGGAAATTGCAGATCTTAAGATGGCTGCATCTGATTCAGAGACGTTGCTGGATCAGAAGTTGAATGAGATAGCCAGACTGAAAAACATTACTGTTATTTAGATGGGTACTATCACATTTAAGAATAATTAGATTAAAAGTCTGGAGAATAGTCTTCAGAAAGAAAAGGAGATTGTAGCTAGTTTTTCTAAACCAAAATCTATATTACCCTTGATTGATGAGTTTGTACCTCAAAAGGGAAGGCTGGATTAGGGTTTAAGAGGACTGCATGGACTGCTAAGTCCAAATCTAAAGGTAAAGCCCCAGCACAAAATAAGAGACTTGCTGTAAACAATTCAGCTAAGGTTGTATCTAAACAAAGGTATAACAAGTTTGAGTGCTGGTGTTGTGGAAAGGTAGGCCACTTTGCCTTAGATTATTGGCACAATACTAGTGTCAAGGAGTATAGCAGTCTGCCTGTTAGAAAAGCTGCAGGCAGATTTGTTAAATTTCAGGCTAACATGAACCAAGGACCCAAAACTCATTTGGGTTCTAAGGTTAAGTAATTCTTTATTGCAGGTGAGTCCAAGTTGCCATGCCCCTATATGGTACTTAGACAGTGGATGTTGCAGGCACATGACTGGAACAAGGGGATTGCTGAAGGACTACTCACCTATCATGAATGAGCCTAAGGTAACCTTTGGTGGTTCTGAAAAAAGAATCATCAAAGGATTTGGTAATATTTCTAATAACCAGATTACTATCTCTCAAGTGGCCTATGTGAAGGGTTTGAAACATAACCTTATAAGCATAAGTCAGTTAAGTGATTTAGGATATGACATTTCATTTATTAAGAAAGGATGTCATATCAAAAGGTTAAGTGATCAAAAGGTCATATTGACAGGATATAAAAAAAGAAATGTGTACTGTCTTAACTTTGAGTGTGAGAACAATGTTTCTCCTATTTGTCTTGTAGCTGATGAGAAAGCCTCTCATTGTGTTAAATGGCACAAGAGGCTGGCCCATCTTAACTACAAGACTATTAGCCAACTCTTTAGCAAAGATTTAGTGAGAAATGGTCCTCAAGTTAAGTGTATAAAGGATGGGATATGCTCAGCTTGTCAAAAAGGCAAGCAGACCAAATCCTCCTTTCATAGCCTTGAAAACAAGGATTCAGTGAGGTGTCTATACCTCTTGTATATGGATCTATTTGGTCATATGTCAGTTCATAGTATAGGTAGGAAGTTCTACACTTTTGTGGTGGTAGATGACTATTCTAGATATTCATGGGTGTTCTTTCTGAGACAAAAATCTGAAATCCCAAGTGTTTTATATAGTTTTGTCAAACAAATTCAGAATGAGCTGGACAGTATTGTGGTCAAAATCAGAAGTGACCATGACACTGAATTTCAATCTGAAAGTATGACAAGACTATGTGAAGAATTTGGGATTTTTTAAGAATTCTCCTCACCTAGAACACCACAGCAAAATGGTATTGCTGAAAGGAAGAATAGAACACTGATTGAGGCTGGTAGAAATCTATTAAGTGACACTTCTCTCCCAGAATATTTCTGGACTGAGACAGTAAACACTGCATGTCATGTGATCTATAGGGCTACTATCACCAAAAGCCACAAAAAGACTACTTATGAGATTATGAAGGGCAGAAAACCAAACTTGTCCTATTTTAGGATCTTTGGTTGCAAGTGCTATATACTTAACAATGACAAGTCTTATCTAACTAAGTTTGCTGCCAAATCCCAAGATGGGATATTTGTTGGGTACAACAACAATAGTAAGACTTATAGGGTCTACAACTTGATTACTCAAGTTGTAGAAGAGTCTGTACATGTTGTCTTTGATGAAACAAGACTGATTAACAGTGAGTTGCCAAGTAGTGCTTGCAGTTCTACAGGTATAAATAAGAGAATGGACAAGCTTACCATTACAAAAGATTCAACTGCAAATCAGGAAGTGGAAAATGGTGGCTATTGTCCAGGGGGAGTACAAGACTCTCCAGATGCTGATGAAAACCAAGAGGTGCAGCATAATGAAGAGACTAGAGGTGTTCAACCTGAAGATAGACTACCTCCAGCTATTAGACACTTAAAGGATCATTCAGCAAATCAGATAATTGGTGATCCAAGGCAAGGAGTACAAACAAGTAGCAGGAATCTGAACACAGTTCTTTGCTCTAGCTTCTTATCACAAGTGGAACCCAAGAAATTTGAAGAAGCTGTTCTAGACCCACATTGGATTGATACCATGCAAGAGGAGCTGAATCAGTTCAGAAGGTGCAAGGTCTGGAAATTAGTTCCTAAACTAAAAGACCACAACATTATTGGAACAAAGTGGATCTTTAGAAACAAACTGGATGAGAATGGGATCATTGTGAAGAACAAAGCAAGACTTGTTGCAAAAGGATACATGCAGGAAGAGGGTATTGACTTTGATCAAACCTTTGCGCCAGTAGCAAGACTGGAAGTAATTAGGATGTTCCTTGACTATGCAGCATATCAAGGATTTAAGGTATTTCAAATGGATGTAAAATCAGCATTCCTAAATGGAAATCTTAAAGAGGAAGTATATGTGGAGCAACCCTCAGGTTTTGTTGATCCACTCTATCCTTCTTATGTCTATAGACTTAGGAAAGCCTTGTATGGGTTGAAACAATCCCTAAGGGCTTGGTATGAAACCCTGTCTAATTTCCTCATTGAGAACAAATTCTCAAGGGGGAAAATAGACAAGACTCTATTCCTTAGGGAGTCCAAAGGAAAGATTATCCTAGTCCAAATATATGTTGATGACATAATATTTGGGTCTACTGAAAGTAATCTTTACAGAAAGTTTGCAAAACTTATGCAAGGAAAATTTGAAATGAGCAGTATGGGAGAACTTAAGTTCTTCTTGGGTCTTCAAGTAAGACAAACTGAAGATGGCTTGTCCATATCCCAGTCTAAGTTCACCCTGGAGTTGATTAAGAAGTATGGTATGGAATCATCCATTACCATGAGAACTCCTATGGGGACAAGTGTGTCTCTAAGCAAAGATAATGCATGGAAACCTGCAGATGAAACTTTATATAGAGGGATAGTTGGCTCCCTCCTATATCTGACTGCTAGTAGACCAGATATCATGTATGTTACATGTGTCTGTGCTAGGTACCAATCATGCCCTAAAGAATCTCATCTTACTGCAGTAAAAAGGATTTTGAGATATCTTAAGGGCACACCCAATCTAGGCCTTTGGTACCCTAGGAATGGAGATTTTCTACTGACAGGCTATTTAGATGCAGATTTTGCAGGTTGCAAAGAAGATAGAAAAAGCACTACAGGCACCTGTCAATTTCTAGGAGGAAGATTGTTGTCTTGGAGCAGTAAGAAGCAGACCGGTGTGGCAATTTCTACAACTGAGTCAGAATATGTGGCAGCAGGAAGTTGTTGTGCACAGCTATTGTGGATTCAGCACCAGCTAGAAGACTATGATATTCAGGTAAGTAGAACACCTTTGTTTTGTGATTCTACAAGTGCAATTTCTATTGCTAATAATCCTGTTTCACATAGTAGGACTAAGCATATAGAAATTAGATATCATTTTCTTAGATAACATGTAGAGAAAGAGGACATATCACTAGAATTTGTCAAAACAGATAATCAAATTGCAGATATGTTTACTAAGACTCTAGATGATACTAAATTCAATAAGTTTAAAATTAAATTAGGAATGTTGAACTTAGATTAGTTTAACAAAATTGGCTAAGTAAAATTGTGTCGACACAAGGAGTTGTCTGTGTCGACACATAGAAGTGGTGTCGACATTCCAGGGAAATGATGTCGACACATTTAGAAAATTGGTGTCGAAACTTCAGAGAAATTGTGTCGACACATCCAGGAGTGGTGTCGACACATCCAGAGATGGTGTCGACACTTAGGTTCAACACAGATTTCGTCGAGTGAAGTATCGACTAATCGTCGAGCGCAAATGTATAAGTGTCGACACATAGAAGTCAACACTTATGTCGAGATATTAGAAGTCTGTGTCGACACTTTTCAACAGTGTCGACACATTAAGAGGATTATGACGTGCCTTTTCACCTTCGTTTTTATAAAGGTATAAATAGGTCAACAACATTTTCTATCGACACGCTCTCCATAGTTTCGAGACCAAAACTTTGTGTCGACAAATTCTCTCATCTAAATTCAAGATTTCTCTCAACTCTAATGGCGCCCAAGCTTGAAGACAATGTCAATGAAGGATATGAGCTGGTACGCAGCGCCTTTGATCATGCGGAACCTGAAATTAAAGCTGTAATAACCCTAATTGCAGAGAATGGGTTGGAGTTTCTGGTTTCTAAACCAACTAAGATTTGGAAGAAAGAGACACTAGAATTCTTTGGTGCTGCTACCCTAGATCAAACTGGACTCAAGATTAAATCCACAGTCCATGGAGTAAAGGTAAAAATCACCCAGAAGTGTTAAAGGAAAGTTTTTCACCTGCCAAGAGCATAAGAGGAAGAAGATGTACATGCTTCTAAGCTAAGGGAAGCACTTCAATGGTGTGGACTGAATTCCACCATGAAGATTGGCTCAGCCTTAAACAGGAAAGGCATGAATATGCAAGGGAAGTTCTTGTCTGAAGTGGTAGGAAAAGTGATACTGTGTAAGCCAGTAGGCATGAAAGGATATCGGCCCATATGTTCAGTTTAATGACCAGAATTATCTATAAACTAAACACTGATTGGTAAGTAGTCATATTTGAGAAGATTAAGTAAAGCATCAAGAAACCAAATCTGGGAAGGATTATGAATCTCTACTTATCTGGAATAATTCCAGAAGTGATGACACAGGCTGCTGGATCCAAGATTAATCATATGAGGAGAATGGACATCAGGATCATATCCAGATGGGATAGGGTCCTAACTAAGGACATGCCTGATGAGGAAAGGCAAGAGATTCCTGAACAATCTACAGCCCAAGATATTCCAGCACAAGACCCTACAGATGGCGCATAAGTGCAGGGGGAGCTTCATATTGAGGAAGAGCCAACTCACCTGGAAAGTGAAATGGCTACACAAATAATTCTTAAGGCAATTCAAGAGATTAATCAATCCATTCTTAATGATAAGGATGAGACACTAACTGAATTTTTAATTGATGTTGACCAGCCAACTCAACTACACAGTCAAGCACAAGATGTCATTATGGAGGATGCATCTGCTGTTGCTGATGTTCCAGAGATTAGAGTATCTCCAGTCCCTACTCAACAAGAGTTCACTCTTGAAGAGTTGTTTCCTGATTTAGTACAAGCTGAAATTGATGGGGAGCAAGCTGGTAATGAGGGGGAGAGAACTGAATTTGAGGGGGAGAAAGCAGATGTTGAGGGGGAGCAAGTTAATCTTGAGGAGGAGTAGATAAGAACTGAGGAGGAGCAAAGGACTCAGGGGGAGCAACCTAGGACAAAAAAGGAATTGCATCCTAGTCCTAAGGATAGAGTTGATATTGACAGTTCCTCAGCTTCTGAAGATGAAGCAGCAGTACAAGCCAAGAAAAGAAAACTGATGGTATTCAAAAGAAGAAGCCAAAGTTACAAGAAGGCATTACAAACTACTGCTCCACAACCTGCCCCAACAGCTAATTACAGCTTATTGTTGGTGGCCTTGCAGATCAAGTTAGATGAGCAAAGGATTGTCATGGAGAAGTATCTGGATGAAACTCATAAGGATCTACAAATCTCCTTGGCTCAGGATATTAAATCAATAAGATTTGAAGTTAATCAGCATAAGAAGGAGATGACTGATTATTTTCACAAAGGAGGAAATGTTGTGGTTTTCCTAGCCACACATCAAGAGAAAATCAAGGCTCAAGTGGATGATCTAGCAGTGAAGCAAGGCTATGTTCTAGAAAATTAGATTAGAATGAATGATAATCTGACAGAATCACATAATGTGATTGTTACAGAAATAAAGAATCTTGCTACTGCTCCACCTGAGGAAAAGGCTAAAGCCCAAGCAGAGTTTGATAAGAAATTACAGGCAAAACTAGCTGCTGTTCAAACAGCTATTAAGGATTCACAAAAGACTATTTCTGCACAGCTATTAAAGTTAAAGTCTTTTTATAAGGATGGTGTTAATTTTCTGGATGAACAGATCAGATTTCAAAAGCATGACCTTAGAGATCATGTAGCCAGAGAAGTCATAAAGGGGGAGAGAGTATTAGTCAAAGTTGGCTCTAATCATGCTAAATGGATATCTAACAGCATCAGAGCCACAATTGGATATCCACCCCTCTGTGATGATAACAATGTGGCTGAGTCTGGTATACAACCTGCTTACTTAGAAGGGGTTCAAGCTGAAGTTGCTCAAGTTATCTATCCTCTAGTGGATTTTGAGATGATTCACCATGAAGTACAATCCATGTCCATCCCTCCAGAAGGTGCCCAAAATATTATCTTTGAGAAAGTAGACAAGCCTGTGCCAGAGGCAGTTTTGAAGGAGCAAGAAGCTCTATTGTCTAAGAAAAGATTCAGAGAACAGGCAGAATTGAAGCCTGTTTTTGAGCAGTGAAGTCCAACCTCCAGGAACATTATATTAACTGCTTGGAAAGCTGTAAAGGACTAGACCCATGATAGGGGTAAATGGTACTCAGAATAAGAATGGAGAAATCATGAAGCCAGGCAAGAAGCCATTGTTCAATATAGAAGAGAGGCAAAACTTGGGAAGCTACCTCCTAATGCTCAGGAGCCTAGCAAATATTTCCCTAAGCCTTTTCATTACTTTGAGAGACAAAGAATTAGGGCTGAAGAGCTAAAGAAGAAAGATCTAAAGGGCAAGAAGCCAGCTGATGACACTGATGTTCCTGTATAAGCCAAGGTCCAATCAGGCAAAGGAATTGTCATCAAGGAGCCAGAGCTGCCTTAGAATAGATTTACTTGATTTTATAACATTGTAAACTTTGGTGTTTAAAATCTATGTAAACTTTTATTAAAGAAACTTTTGAATTTGAAGCAAAACATGATTAATGCTTATTCTGTGGTAGCATTGTTATTATTCTGTGATAATTGTTTATATATGTTTTGTTTAAGTAGTTACCCTGTCATATATTATTTTTATACATCATAATGTGTATTTGTTATGAATGGTGTATATCATTGACTAAGGGTTATGACTTCTCCAAATAGGGGGAGATTGTTAGGTACATTGGAAAATGTGTACCAGATTTGAAGAAGCCTCACACTACTCAATGATATGCATCAAGGTGTATTTGATGTGTTTTGAGTTTTTATGTGCAGGTTAAGTAAATGCAGGAATGAAGAAAAATTTCGAAGTCCATATGTCGACACCAGGAAAAGCTGTGTCGACACTTATGAAGGCTTGTGTCGACACTGGAGAAAAGTTGTGTCGACACTTGGAGCTAATTGTGTCGACACTTAGAAAGGCTGTGTCGACACCAGAAGAAACTGTGTCGACATGCAGAGGCAGTGTCGACACACAGTGAAGCATTGTCGACATCAACTGTGTCGACAACAAGAGGCAGTGTCGACACACAAGAATACTTAGTCGACATCAATTGTGTCGACACCCAGAGGCAGTGTCGACACACAGAAGACTTTGTCGACATCAACTGTGTCGACACACAGGACTTGTGTCGACACACAGCAGAGTTTCAACAAAGTTAAAGAGAAGAAGTATTTGTGTCGACACACAGAGGCAGTGTCGACACACAGAAAATCTTGTCGACATCAAATGTGTCGACACACAGGACTTGTGTCGACACATGGCAGAATTTCAACAAAGTAAATTTGTATGAAAAAAAGAAGTGACTGTGTCGACACCACAAAAGCTTGTGTCGACACATTCTACAGAAGCTGTGTCGAGAAGCAGTATCAACAACAGAGGAGATGTGTCGACACCACCAAGGCTTGTGTCGACACTTAGTCAACTTATGTCGACACTTAGTCTACTTGTGTCGAAACATGATGAAGTTCAGTCTCGACACTTTCAGACAGAGACAGTATTTTAAGTAGTGACAGGATGACTTGACAGCTGCCGTTACCAACCGGTCTGCTGCAACTGTCAAAGCTATCAGAAGTTTGTTAGAAACCGGATCAGCCGGTTACCATGAAGGAAGACTATATAAAGGCTTTCTCCTTCAACAGAAAGTGATGAAGTTTGAAGATTGAAGCATATACACAGATAACTAACAACACAAAAAGAAGAAGACTTTTGACAGAAGATCTAAGAAGTTGGAGAGAGAGAGCTCCATCTAAGAAGTGTAGTTGCTGAACCAGGCTGCCAAGAAAGATTCAGATTGAGATCTGAATCTCAAGTCAGAAGCTGATTGAAGATCAACTTCTCAAGAGTTCAACCCTACTGAGTTCAGATTCAAGAAGTTTTGAAGAAAGCTAAGAGAGGTTGTTCTCTGCCATCAGATTCTTCCAATAACTGATCAAGAAGCCATCCATCCTTTCACTCTCTACCTGGGTGGTGGTAAAACATTTTGTTAAATCTATTTTTTGTAGGATCTATTCTAGATCTGAGCTGTAAGCCTGTGTTTATAAAGGCTGAGTGTAGGAGAGTAATTTCTCTGAGTGGTAGGCCTTGTTGAAGGCTGAGGTAGGGTTGTGAGCCTGAGTTGTAGGAGATTGTATCTCTGAGTTATATGCCTTGTGTAGGCTGAGGTAGGGAAGATTGCCTGAGCTGTAAGAGCCTTGTTCGGTTCTGTGTTGTAAGATCTGAGGATCTGAGGTGAGGTGCAGAAGTTAGGCCGAATCTAGTACACTGCTAGATAGGCGAAAAGGGAAAGTGGATGTACCCAGACCTTGGGTAACCACTATAAAAACTGTGTGCACTCTGTGATTGAATGTTGTTGTGAATGTTGTGCTGTGTTAGCTGTAGAATTTGCAGTTTATTATTAGTTAACTGAACAACTTTTCTACCTTAAAAGAAAAATAGGAATTACACCTATTCACCCCCCCCCCCCCTCTAGGTGGTTAGACACTAATTATTTCACCTCAACATCAAATGAAGAACTGATGAGCCTCTTTGCAAAAAGATTCTATAAGATGGCTAGAAAGGATTTCAGAAGGAAATCATCCAGGCAGGATGATAAGCCCAGATTTGACAAGACACCAATCAAGGAGGTTGTGTGCTTTGAATGCAGAAAGCCTAGACATTATATCTCTGAATGTCCAGAAAATCAGAAAAAGGAGAAAAATAGAGAAAAGGACTCCAGAAGAAAGCACAGCAGCAGACCCTCCTCAAGCAAGTACAAAAAGAAAGACAAAGGCTTTGTTGCTGAGACATGGAGTGATACAAAGGAAGAATCATCCTCTTCCAGCTCAAGTGAAGAAGAGGAAGAAGCAAGATCCAAGGAAGTTTGCCTTATGGCAATTGATGCCTCTAGGAGCAATTCTGGATCCGAAGGAGAATCTGAAGATGAAGCAGCCTCAGACTCAGAGGCAGATCAGGTTATTTCAAGCTTTGATTTCAATTCTGATTTATTTAAAACTGAATTTAAAACCATGTGTTTAGATTTAATTAATTCAGAAAAAGAAATAAAAACCCTTAGAGAAAGACTAGGAAATCTTGAATCTGTCAACTTAGAAAATACTAAACTACAAGATCAACTAACTTTAGCCAATGAACAGATAATCAACTTAAAATCTGAATTATGTGAGGCCAAGCAACTTGAACAAACTCTCAATGGGAGAAGTCTCAAGCTGATGGACATAACAAGCACAGTGAATGTCAGATTAAATGGCAAGCTGGGCATGGGTGCATCATCAAGTTTGTCCCCCCCCCCATAATTAAGAAAAATATTCTTACAACACCCATTAAGTTTGTTTCTGTCATAGGAAAAGAAAAGATAATGAACAAACCAATGTCAGAAAACAACCCAAAACCCATAGACAAGAGAAATAAAAAACAGAAAACAACTGATAAAAACAAGATTCAGCAGCATTCGTCGAACTCAGATCGACGAAATGTGGCCAGTTCGTCGAACCCAGATCGACAAACTCTGAACGCAAACTTCAGTTATAACAATTCTTCTAACTGCGATCGACGAACTTTGTATGGTTCGCCGAACAGAGGTCGACGAACTTGGGGCGCAGAAAATGACTACTGTCATTCTCTGAGCAGAGATCGACGATCTCAGCCCTATTCGTCGAACTCTGGTCGACGAACTTACAAAAAATCGTCGAACCCAGAAAGACCAAACTTAAATCATTTTTCTTACAGAAATTCTAAGCCAACCTATAAACCATTTAATCTAGTAACTGATTAGGTTATTCCACTTAGAAGATATCACCCCTTAGATTATAAATCTCAACCCACCTTATCAGTTATTTCCAGCTTTTCATTTCAACCAAATAAAGGACCCAAGGTAACCTGGGTCAAGAACAATTGAGTTTTGTTTTTTCATTATAGGTACAGGTGAAGAGCTGTCCAAGGGTGAGTCAGACCTGGTACTTGGATAGTGGTTGCTCCAAGCATATGACAGGCAGCAAGGACAATTTATCCAATTACAAGTCCAAGCTAGGACCAAAGGTGATCTTTGGTGATTCAAAGAGTGGCTAGTCAGAAGGATATGGAGCAGTAAAGATTGGATCAGTTACCTTCAAGAAAGTAACATATGTAAGAGGACTTAAACATAACCTAATATCCATAAGTCAATTATGTGATGAAGGTTATCAGGTACACTTTAACTCTACCTCTTGCTCTATTATTAATAGTAAAAACCAAACTGTTTTAATTGGAATTAGACAAGGCAACATATATCTAGTAGATTTTATTTCTGCCAAAACTGATGTTTGCTTACTCAATATCACTAGTAACCAAAATGACTTGTGGCATAAAAGACTAGGACATGTAAACCTTAAGAATATAGCTAAGTTATCTAAAGGCGACCTTGTTAGAGGATTACCTTCTGGCCCCTATAAGAAGGAAAACCTATGCATGGCTTATCAATTAGGCAAGCAAACAAAAACTAGTTTCAAATCCATTAATAAAAGTGATTCAACTAGGATATTGTATTTGCTTCATGTGGATCTATTTGGACCCGTTACAGTACAAAGCCTAGGAGGGAAGTCTTACACTTTAGTGATTGTTGATGACTTCTCTAGATTCAGTTGGGTAGCCTTTCTGAGAGCTAAGTCAGATATATTCAAGGTTCTTACAGATTTTCTCATGACCATACAGATTGAGTTCTCTACTCATGTTGCATTGATTAGAAGTGATCATGGAACAGAGTTTGAGTCTCTTCTTATGCATGAGTTCTGTGAGAAGGAAGGTATCAGGCAGTGCTTCTCAGCTCCTAGAACTCCCCAACAAAATGGGGTAGCTGAAAGGAAAAATAGGACACTCATTAAATCTGTAGGTACATTATTGGCAGATGCTTACATGCCTCTATCCTTTTGGGTAGAAGCTGTAAACACTGCTAACTATGTCATGAATAGAAGCCTTATACATAAGCTGAAAAATAAGACCCCTATGAATTACTTAAAGAGAAGAAACCTAAAATCACTTATTTTAAAGTTTTTGGTTGTATATGTTATATTCACACTAACAACAAAAGATACATTAGAAAGTTTGAGGCTAAGGCTGAAGAAGGGATTTTTCTAGGATACTCCCAAGTAAGCAAGGCCTATATGGTTTTTAATAAATCCTCTCTTAAAATTGAAGAGTCTGTCCATGTTTCTTTTGATGAAGCTAACATGTCTTATAAGGAGAAAGAGATTTCTACCAATAGCTCTTTGCAGGTTCCACCACTGTGTGAGTCTATGGATGGACTAAACCTTACCCAAGAGGTGTCAACCCAACCTTCTCCATAGGTTGCTGAAGACAGTGAAGAAGAGATTCAAGTGGAAGTGGTTGAACTTCCCTCAACAGCTAATAACATTCCTCAAGAGGAATTAAATACAGAAGATGTTGCTCAACAAACTCCACCAACTGATCTTGTCACACTTAGAGATCACCCCAGATCTCAAGTGATTGGAGACATTTCAGCAGGTGTACAGACAAGGCATCAACTCAACCAAGACTTGATGCATGCCTATTTTCTCTCTCAAATTGAACCTCTCACTATTCATGAAGCTGAGCAAGATCCCCATTGGATCGTTGCAATGTAAGAGGAACTAAATCAGTTTGAGAGATGTAGAGTTTGGGACTTGGTTCCAAGACCTCATAACTACCCAGTTATTGGAACCAAATGGGTCTACAGAAACAAGTTGGATGCTCAAGGGAACATAGTGACAAACAAGGCTAGGCTTGTTGCTCAAGGCTACAGGCAAGAGGAAGTAATTGATTATGACCAAACCTTTGCCCCTGTTGCAAGGTTAGAGGCCATAAGAATATTCCTTGCCTATGTAGCTCACAGGAGATTCAAAGTGTTCCAAATGGATGTCAAGAGTGCATTCTTGAATGGACTGCTTCAAGAAGAGGTTTATGTAGAACAACCTCCAGGTTTTATCTCTCTAACTCAACCCTCTTTTGTATTTAAATTGCATAAAGCTCTCTATGATTTAAAGCAAGCTCCAAGATCTTGGTATGAGACCTTAGCAAGCTTTCTTTTAGAGCATAAATTTACAAGAAGAACCATAGATAAAACTCTTTTCACTAGACATCATAAGGACCAAATTTTGTTAGTACAAATATATGTGGATGACATCATTTTTGAGTCTACTGATCCCAAATTCTGCAAGAGGTTTGCTGACCTCATGCATTCCAAATTTGAGATGAGTAGCATGGGTGAGCTTTCCTACTTCCTTGGTCTCCAAGTGAAGTAGCTCCCTGATGGTATCTTCCTCTCCCAAACTAAGTATGCTAAAGAGCTTATTAATAAGTTTGGGATGGGTGATGCTTCAGGAATGAAAACACCTATGGCTACAAATGCTGTTGTGGATTCTGATGCAGCAGGGAAACCTGTGGATCAGAAACATTATAGGGAAATGGTTAGATCCCTATTATACCTAATAGCTAGCAGACCTGATATCATGTTTGCCACATGCCTTTGTGCTAGGTTCCAAGTGAACCCTAAAGAATCTCACCTTATTTTCTTAAAAAGAATTTTGAGATATATAAAGAGTTGTCCTAATCTAGGACTCTGGTATCCTGCAGAGTTAGAGTTTGAGTTAACTGGATACTCAGATACTGACTATGCTGGATGTAGAGTGGACAGGAAGAGTACCTCTCGAACTTGCCAGTTCCTGGGTATGAGACTTGTTTCCTAGTTTTGTAAAAAGCAAACATCTGTGTCTACATCAACTACAGAAGCAGAATACATGGCTGCTGGCAGCTGCTGTTCACAAATGTTATGGATACAAAACCAACTCCTAGACTATGGTGTCAACTTAAATAATTCAACATTATTTTGTGATAATACTAGTGCTATTGCTATAGCACAGAATCCAGTTCACCATAGTAGGACTAAACATATTGATATAAGACATCATTTCATTAGAGATAATGTAGACAAAAAGAAAATTAACCTAATCCATATTCCTACTGATTTACAGAGAGCAGACATTTTCACTAAACCCTTGGATGAGAAAAATCATCCGTTCTTTATAAATCAACTGGGAATGATTAATGGAGAAGAGTTAAATTTGTTTTTGTTTGCATTCGACGAATTTTCTAGAGTTCGTCGAACGAAGTTCGACGAATTAGGGAAAGTTTGAGAGATGCTCGTCGAACGGAGATCGACAAATTCTCTATGTGGAAATAATTTTCATCGACCGGAGATTGACGAACCTTGCTTCAGAAGATATTTCGTCGAACGGAGTTCGACGAACTGTTTTCGATTCTTCTGGATGAGATCGACGAATTATTTGTCTATAATTTATTTCGCCGACCTCAGTTCGAAGAATTATTTCTTTTTCATGGAACGGAGATTGTCGATTCATATTCTAAAAATCTTATATCTAGGTTTTCTTCGACCTCCGTCTCGCGCTTTCAGTTCTCTTGCTCTTGATCGTCGTTTTCTCTATCTTTCTTGCAGGTCATCAATGACGATTCCAGCAGGAGCTTTGGCTGTCATGAAATTTGACACTGGTTTTGACATGGATTTCGATTCATTCCAACACTTTGACCCCATATTTCTCTATATTCTGGAACTATTAGACGAGCAGGGTCTCAAGGACTTTATGACCCGAAGGATTAAACTACATGGAACTGAAATTAGAGAATGGATATACACGTCTACTGTTTCTGAGGAAAATGTTTTGACAAGAAATATCGGGAGTAATGCTGTTCTGTTATCTCCCACAATTCTTTCTGAAATTTTTGGATTGATAAATGGAGAAGATGATATGGAAATGGATTCTAAAGAATACAGTTCGATG
The DNA here is from genome assembly GCA_039583875.1 of Platanthera guangdongensis. Lineage (NCBI taxonomy): Eukaryota > Viridiplantae > Streptophyta > Magnoliopsida > Asparagales > Orchidaceae > Platanthera > Platanthera guangdongensis. The sequence goes on from CM077150.1 coordinate 232,045,555, forward strand.
CTGAAGTTGATGGGGTTTTCTGGAAGCAACCCTAATAAGTTGTTAAAGAAACAACTCTCTGCCGCCTATCAGTTCTTGGCGGACATTGTGGGAAAAATACTGATGGGCAAGCACAACGCACATGATTACATTACCCGACATCAATTCCTTATCATGTGAGTTGTGGTGAATAAGCGTCTTGTTGATTGGAGTAAGGTCCTCTTTGATCTGATAAAGAAGAAGATCAGCAAGAAAGAGGTTTGTTTTCGAAGAATCCTGGGGATCTTCCTCCAGGAAAAGGCTGGTGAATTCATGGTCTCCCAGACCATCATCATCAATGCCAGCAAGCGCCTCACCTGCGCTTTGTTTGGCAAGTGGGAGAGGACGATCTCCAAGCCATCCAAGGCTTCCTCATCTTCCATCCCTACTTCAGAAGGCACCAGGGCTGTCAAAGCAACTCCCACACCTGCTAAGGAGATCCATCCCCCTCCACCATCTCTTCCAGCACCCCTTCCAGCAAAGCAGCCTCCTCATGTGCCTACTCCTCCTCCATCTCCACCACTGGACATCACCAACATCCCATCTCCACCTCCATCTCCACCTCTGTAAGCTAATAAACAACCAACACCTCCAGCTTCACCTCATGAGACACATCTTCTTACACCTCCTCAGTCTCCACTTCCCCCTCATTTGTCCTCCATTCCATCTTACACCCTACCCACAGACATTGTCATGCCAGATGCCACCATTCCATCCTCTTCCCCTTCCTCCTTTGATTCATCTACCATATCCTCTATTATCACCATTCTCACTCCTCTCATCAAATCCCTTATCACAGAGGCCATTACACCTCTTGTGAATTCTATTAATTCTTTATCTGCTCAAATTTCTTCCCTTTCTGTTGCCCCTCCTCAGTCCAGGGCCTGGCCTCAGTCCCCACTGAACCCAGGCAGGGGGAGATGCCTAATGATGAAGTAGCAGCACAAGCTTCAGATACAGCTTCCCCAGCAGATACAGCTTCAGAAGTTCTTCCAGATTGTACAGATACAGAATTAATTGATTTGATTAATTTTATTAATACTGATATTTATATTGCAGACATGGATACTGCTGAAACTGTTGGTGATTTTTCTCTCAATCCCACAGTTAATCTACAAGAGTTACTGCAAGTTTTTGATACTGTACATATGAAGTTTCTTCCAGCAGATTTTACTAAGCCACATTTGGTTATTGTACCCTACACTTCTCCAATAAGTCCAGCAATTGCTAAGTAACTCTGTGACAGTTTTGCTCTTCCAGTTGTTGCTCCATCATCTATAGTTATTCCAGAAGATATCTCAGTACCAGTTTTTGTTATGGATGATTCCCCTATGCCAGATTTGGATGAGCTAATCTTGGCTGATATTGAAGAGGAGAATAAGGCAGCAGCTGAAAGCTCTGTCCCAACTATTTTTGATTCCTGTACAGTCTCCTCCTCACCTGTTGCTGAAACTCCAGTTCCTGAAATTTCTGCCCCTGTTACAGCAAAAGCTGTCATTGATGCTAAAACACTGAAAGCACTGGATGCTTTATATGATAACCCTCAGGGTTCAGATACTGAAGATGATGATGATGATGATTCAGATGAAGAAGCCTCCAAGAAGAAAATGAAAATACTGTCAAAGAAAAGGAAGGCTCCTCCTACTCCAGCTCCTAAGCCTAATCCCACTGCTGACACCCCTTATTACATTTTGCATAATGTTACACCTTATAAGGGAATGCCTGCATGGATGTGGCTATCAAAGAACCAGTAGAAGGAAAGGAAAAGAAGTAGGAGATATTCTCCTCCTCCAGTCCATAGATATAGAAAGGATCCTCCTCCTCCTCCAGTAGCTGGTGCCACTGGCTCTAGCTCTCAGAGATCTGCCCCCATACAAACCTATCAGAGACAGTCAGAGAGATCCTCTGGAAGCATCCAGCAGAGGCAACCTTCTTCAGTAAATCAACAACATCAACATCAACAACAACAACAGCAGCAACAACAATAAATATCTGAAGTACAAAAAGCTGACAGTCCTAAAAGGTCATACTCTCCTCATATTCCCTTTGAAGATCCTGAAACAGACAATACTGCAAAAATGGCCAGATTCCAGGAACTTATTGGCCTATCTTTGATCAATAAAGTAAAGGCTGAAGGAAAAGACACATCAGGGTTAACAACTATGTCAAAGTACAGAAAAGATGAGTTAAAAAGGTTTGAAAAAGGTAACAAGCTCTTCAATGTTGATGATTATATGAAGCTCCATCCAGAAGCAGTTGTCCCCAGAGCTACATTACTGAAGATCATTGGGGAAGCTGACATGACAATGACCCAGACAGAGGCTTCAAATCCTAACAGAGAAATTATTTTCAAAAAGTCAGGAGAGAAGAAAACAGAAGACAAGTCCTTGCAGAAGAAGAAGTAATCTTTATTTTGTTTCATTTCTTTCTGCAATTTGTTTTCAAACTATGTCTTTTGTTTAAACAAAGTCTATGTGTGTATATATATATCTGCTGCATGTGTTAATAACTCTCTGCCAGATATATTTCTTTTCTTGCTTTGTTTATGTTCTGAGTCTCTTAGTGACCTTACCCAAATAGGAGGAGATTGTTAGATCCCTAGTTGATTTGGGCTAGGTTCACTAACTTAGGATGTGACCCATCATGTATAGCCAGGGTCAAGTTTGTGTCCTAGAGTCTAGGTCAAGTCCTTAGGTTCAACATCAGATGGACCAGCTATCATCAAGACCATCAGAGACTCCAGACTTAGAAGATTTCAAGACCAAGTAAAATGAGTTCGACGTTCGTCGAACTCAGGTCGACGAAAGGTGTTCTGCACTCGATCATCTTGAGATAATTCTTAGTGCTGAGCTCGACGATCTTATTTTTTTGTTTGACGAAGGCAGAGTTTCTTCAACAAGCTAAAGTCAGAATAACTCCAGATTTTTTCTAAGTCCAGTCTCAAGCTTTGGTCGACGAACTAGAATCTGAGCTCGACGAACTTGGACCTCAAGTTCACAGCTTCTTCGGTCGACGAATTTGGATCTCAGTTCGACGAATAATGATTCTCAGCTCGACGAATGAAGATTGTCAGTTCGACGAAGATGATTGCAGAATTGACAAGTTTCCCTGGAAGACTATTGTTATTGTCTGGTTGACGAACTCTCTCAAGCTCAGCTCGACGAACTCAAGCTCAGCTCGACGAACTGTGAACTCAGCTCGACGATTGGTGTTCTTCGTTCGACGATTCCAGACTAGGTCTTCTCCAGTTTCCCGTCCCGTTTCTTGGCAATGATTCCGGAGTAATCAATGCTCAATCTTCACGGAATGTTACCGTTAGAACGCGCATTGACTATGGATTATTACATGCCAATTTTCCATGGGATAGTTAGGAAAATCATTGATTGCCTCTTCCTTCCAAGGCCGACTGCAATTACTGCTCAACATTTAAATTTCGAATGTTTCTCAGTCAGCAAAAAGAGACATAAAAAGAAAAGGATTAATCAGAAAGAGACGATCAGCAATACAGACACACACACAGATTGCACAGAACAACAATCTTACAACAATCAAAAGTTCTTTACTGCAATCAGCCCAGGCCAGAGAACATCTTCAAGAAGAAGAAGAACAATCAATTACTATCAAGAGTATTCTTCCTTCAATCCTCCAGGACAAATTCAGAAGGACAACAATTCTCTATCTGTCAAAGGAGTTCCAGAAGTAATCTCTGGTCCAGGCACTCAAGCTTTTGAAGACCTGTCACCCTGAAGCAGTGTTCCAGTTTTCCTGATCTCAGGGGGAGCAAATCTGCTAACATCAATCCACAGTCTTCTCAGTTGTTATTGAGAAAGGGAAGACACCATCACCTCTTTTCCAACTCCTGTACAGGGTTTTAATTCCCTTCAAAATTATTCTTGGTTACAAGTCTCCTTCCAAAAGACTTGAGGTTTTGATTTTTGAGCACCTGAACAAAAGCTCATTGGTGTCAGGCACCTGATCAAAAACCTGAGTGGATTTTTACCAGGGTGGTAGAAGAGTGGATGTACCCAGGTTGGAGAACCACTATAAAATTTCTTGTGTCGTCTGGTTGCCCTTTTTCTTTTGTTTTGGCTGTTTTGCTCTGTGATTATATAGGTTGCTGTGCTTATTTATTTTAGTTTCTGATCTGTTCACTTAGGAATACAACAAAAGTTGTAAAGTTTTGTAAAAGAGCATAATACTCTATTCACCCCCCCCCCCCCTCTAGAGTATTTCAGATCTACCTTCACTTTCAGATGACTTATCCATATCCCAGTCCAAGTTCACCAGGGAATGAAGAATGCCTCCACCATGAAAACTCCCATGGGGTTAAGTATACCTTTAAACAAAGATGAAGCAGGGAAGCCTGTTGATGAAACTATGTATAGAGGGATAATTGGCTCCCTTGTATACCTCGCTGCTAGTAGGCCTAACATCATGTATGCTATATATGTCTGTGCTTGGTATCAGGCCTACCCTAAAGAATCTCACTACTCTACAGTAAAGAGGATCTTGAGATATATTAAGGGCACACCAGATCTTTGTCTATGATACCATAGAAATAGGGATTTTGAACGAACATGCTATTCAGATATAGATTTTGCAGGATGCAAAGAGAATAGGAAAAGCACTACTGGCACCTGCTAGTTCTTAGGAGGAAGACTAGTGTCTTGGAGCAGCAAGAAGCAAACAAGTGTTGTTATATCAATTGCAGAGTCGGAGTACATTTTAGTAGGAAGCTGTTGTGCTCAGTTGTTGTGGATTCAACATCCGCTCCAAGATTATGACCTCAAGGTAAGTAGAACCCCTCTTTATTGTGATTATACTAATACTATTTCTATTACTAGAAATCTTATTTCACACAGCAGGACTAAACACACAGAAATTAGATATCATTTTATTATGGATCATGTGAAAAAGGAAGATATCAGTCTCAAGTTTGTCCCCTCAGACAAGCAAGTGGTTGACATCTTTACTAAGCCACTTGATGAAGAAAAGTTCAACAGCTTCAAGTTTGAGTTGGGTATGTTGAACCTAGTCTAGCTTCAGTTACTCCTTATAGTTTTAGTTTTGATGCACGCTGTGTTCTTCTTGCAGGTGATGAAGACCTTAAGTGATAAGAAGACCTAAGTGACCATCAGTAAAATGATGGTAAAAGTGGATCCTATTGAGGGGGGAGCAAGTCCAATAACTGCAGGTGCAAAATTAACCTCATACAAGAGGTAGCTAGCAGTTGCACCAAGGGTATCAACTACAATCAGATAGGGGCAGAAGTACATTAAGACAAGTCAGCTCTTCCCTGACTATTCTTCAAAAGTCCAAAAGGGGGTGAGAAAGAAGGAATTAATCAAGTGATATATCAAATGGCTTCAAAGATTGATCAAGTGTGGCATCATCAAGTGTGGCATCAGAGCTTGATCAAGTGGTATCAAATTCATGGGGAGAAATAAATGCTGCTCTGATCAAGTGGTGTCAGATTCAGGGGGAGAAAGAAATGCTCCAATGTAGAATTCAAGTGGTATCACACAACTTGCAGCAAAATAGGGAGAGTAGGTGATGCCCACTAAACATGCAAGAAATATGGTAACCTTCCTAGATCTATTCTATTATAATAGTACATTTTATTGTTGCATATGTTGTGTGTGTCATTGACTTAAAAATATGAACAATTTGAATAAGGGTTTTGACTTCTTCAAATAGGGGGAAATTGTTGGGTCCATTGAACCACATGACCCAGATTTAAAAAAAGTCAAATAAGTTAATGACACGCATACTAGTTGTATTTGATGTTTGTTTAAGTTTATGCATGCAGGTCAGTCCCTAGTACATTGATTGGACAGGTGGACACCAAGCAAGCTGGTGATCAGGAAAAAAAATATTACTAAGTCCACAAGCATTAAGTGGAGCAAGCTCACTGAACGTCAGCTGCTTTAAGAAAGAAAGGTGGATAGAAAATTACACTAAGTCCACAGGCATTGAGTGGAGTAAGCACACTCAACACCAACTGCCTTAAGAAAGAAAGGTGGACAGAAAATTACACTAAGTCCACAGGCACTGACTGCAGCAAGCTCACTCAATGCCTGTAGCCTTGAGAAAGAAAGCTGGATAGAAAAATTACACTAAGTCCACATGCATTTAGTGGAGCAAGCTCACTCAACGCCAAAAGTCAAGGAAAGATGTTGGCCAGAAAGAAATTTAGTTAAGTCCACAGGCATTGAGTGAAGTCAGTTCACTCAATGCCAAGAGACAAATAGCACTGAGTCAGGTGTGGACAGTCAAAGCCTATGCATCAGCAAGCAGAAAATTCGACCAAGTCCACAAGCGTTGGGTGATGTCAACTCACTCAATGCCATACTGCAGATTCATTGAATAAAGCTTATTCTGTCAATGCCACAATGTTTCTGTGAAAGAAAAAGATTCTAAGTCCATAAGTGTTGAGTGAAGCCAGTTCACTCAATGCTATATTGATTCTGGCAAAGCCAAAGGAGATAAAGAGAAAAACCTCTCTAAGTACAAAAGCGTTAAGTGAACCCAGTTCACTCAATGCCAAATGACAGAAAGTGTTGAGATAAGCTTCTGCAGTCAACGCTAGAAGGAAGTACATGATTTTCCTAAGTATAAAAGCGTTGAGTGAGGCTAGCTCACTCAATGCCGTGAGACAGAAGGAAATTAGGCTAAGTATAAAATCATTGAGTGAGGCCAGCTCACTCAATGCCGTCAGACAAAAGGAAAATTGCCTAATTATAAAAGCATTGAGTGAGGTCAGCTCACTCAACGCCTTCAGATAGAAGAAGATTTAGCTAAGGAAAAAAGCGTTGAGTGAAGCTTACTCACTCAATTCTCTCAACGCTTGGATGAACAAAAGAAATGACTAAGTCCAGAACCGTTGAGTGCTGGCCATTCACTCAACGCTCTCAATGCCTGGAGTAATTCTGTGAATTTGGCTAAGTCCAGAATGATTGACGTCGGCATGATTCAACAAAAGTCAACGCAGTTCAAATTTGTTGCAGGAAAGATGGAGTAAGCAATTGATGGCACCAACGGCCAGCTTTTGTCGTATTATACAAATGGAAGGTGGTAGATTGGCAATTAAGGTTGGGCCCACAATGTATAGAGCCATTGATCAATGATCAATAAAAGGGAAAGATTGGCTGAGTCGACAACAAGCAATTAGGGTTTTCTGATTTCGCTTTGTGGCTGAACATCGTCTTCTTCCTCGTCTTTACTGTCGAGATTGAAGGTCTTGTTTAGATTCAGTCAACCTGAAAGAATAAAGAGATAATTGTTGCGATTTACATCTGCTACAGCAAGGTCAGGACTGATTCCTGAAAAAGAAGAGGCAGAGGTTTCTACAAGCTACTTCTACAACAAGCTGTGATTCATTTGAAGATATTTGTCAACTTATTGCTGTGAAGAAGAGGTTAGGGGAGATTCGGTTTCTGCCCAGGAAGAAAGACACATAGAAACTTCTCTGGTGTCTGATTGTTTCAAAACACTGTTAATTTCTGTAGGATCCAATCTTGAATCTCTGTGTAAGATTCCTGAGTGAATCCGAGTGTAGGCCTGTGTTATAAAGGTTGAGGTAAGATCTATTGTGGATCTGAGTGTAGGATTCTTGAAAGAATTTGAGTGGTAGGCCTACATTATAAAGGTTGAGGTAGGATCTTGTTGGGATCTGAGTGGTAGGGCATATTGCCTGACTTGTAGGTCTTGAAGAACACTGAGGGGTCCCGCGGGATCTTGTTGTATGCTCCTTGGAGTCGAGATTCAGGGGAAGAACCTTGTCTAACATAATGTTAGAAAGGAGCAGAGGGACAGTGGACGTACTCATACTCTGGGGAACCACTATAAAATATTTGTGTCATCTGGTTGATGTTCTTGAAAGCTAAAACTAACAAATCACTAAGCACAACAAAATAAGGTATAGGTCTAAGTAGTTTAAAAAGAGACCTAAGACCTATTCACCCCCCCTCTAGGTGTTAGCTGACCTTGAAAATAAAATCTTTCACCCGAGCTACTTGTGTTAAGAGAGGAAACTAGTAACAATATTATGAGTTCCATCGCGAATACGGGAACGAGACAGAGGGTTGCAACCAGTTGAAGGACGAGATCGAACGCCTCATCCAACAAGGTCTTCTCGGAAGATTTCTGCAGAACTCCGCCCCAAATAAGTCCGAACTGTGGAACAACGATCTAGTTAAAAGCCGAGTTGCATCCTGATACGAATAGGCTAAAGGGCACAAGCAGGTCCCTCTCCCCTAGTAACACGCATGAATCCTGAGTTTCAACTTTTGCGTATTTTTCCTTTGGTATAATATGCCGCAAGGGCAAACTTGCGTGCACACTTATGTATCTCTTTTATATTATAACTTCTTTTGACTTCTGTCAGACATACATGTCACCCCAAAGCAAAGATCTGAGGTGAATACCACACGCCAATGACAGGAAATATGGCGTTGTTGGGGCATCATGTCCCCATACTTCTTAGTATTCGCTCTCGCGCTGCTAGGGCTTCATGTCCCCACGCTGCTGAGTATCCGCTCCCGCATTTTTAGGGCTTTATGCTCTCGTGCTGCTGAGCATCCGCTCCATGCTGCTGAGCATCCGCTCCATGCTGCTAGGGCTTCATGCTCTCACACCACTCCCATACTACTAAGGCTTCATGCTCTCGCACCGATGAGTATTTGCTCCTGCATTGCTAGGGTTTCATGCACCCGCGCTGTTGAGCATCCGCACCCGCGCTGCCATGGCTTCATGTCCCATACTGCTGAGCATCCACTCCCGTACTGCCAGGGCTTCATACCCCAACGGTGCTATGCATCCGCTCCCGCACTACTAGGACTTCATATCCTCGTCCTGATGAGCATCTGCTCCTGTATTGTAAGGGCTTTATGGTCCCGTGTTGAAGGGCACCTCGATAAGATGAATTCCCCAAAGGCGAGATTAGTAAGATCCTTTTTGCAACTCAAACAAGATTAGCAAAAGGCTTTTTGCACCTCCCCTCAGACAGACCACGCTCCTCCAGGGTAAGATGCACAAAGGTCTGTTTGCACCTCCCAGGCGAGATGGAAAAAGGTTCATCTGCACCTTCACTAGGAAGACCCCTAGTTCTCCTATGGCGCGAATGAACAAAGGTTATTCGTCATCTCCACCCAGACGGGCCTATTGAAATTTATGAAGTGAAAGTGGGTGAATGGAGCACTTGGACCTATCCGCGCGGACTACACGGACAAGGTTGGCGAACAGCTAGGTCGGCAGGGATGTTGTAGACGGTTTGCTCTGTAGCGGCCTGGGCGGTCTGTTCGTGCGGACTACGCAGACAGCAGCGGCGGTTAGCCAGGCTGGCTTGTGCTCAGCAGGAAGTTGTATCCCAGGAAGTAACCGGGCGAATAGAAACTCTATCCGCGGAGTCCTGTAGGAAGCGGACTGAAGAACTGGAGCTTGACATACCGTCTTGGTAGAAGCCTTGGTCTTGCTCTGGTGAAGCGGCAAGTGGAAGCCGCAGAGATCGCCAGTCAGTGAGGACAGGTATTGTAGGTCGACGGGTTAGGCTGACTGGACCCAGAGTCCGCTAGTAAGTGCAGACTAGCCCTTGTGGCCAGTGGTGTGGACTTGGTTGGTTCTGAATGAAGTCCATGCTTGGCTCAGTCCGGGGAGATCGCGCAGTGGAGCGCGGACTTCTTCTCCGTCCTCCAAGCTTCGCAGAAGTGTTGTGTGCCTTGGTTGCAAGTATGGTAGAAGCAGACTGGAGATTGTGCCCGCAACTGTGTGCGGACTGGAGCTGGAGTCCACTGAGTCTGACAACTGTCTTGCTGGCATGGTCGTGGAATCGGGATATGCAGACTGGAGCAGTCTGCGGAAGATGCGGACTGGAAGTATCTGCTGTGTAAGTAGACTGATGTAGTGTCCGTTGAGTCCGGTAGGTATCTTGGTGACAAGGCAATGGACTCAGGGTATGCGGACTGGAGTTGTCTGCAGGCATATGTAGACTAGAGCTGTCTGCAGTATGTGCAGACTGGATTGGCATGTCCGCTGAGTCCGGCTGTTGCCTGTTAAAATTTCTCAAGCATGGTCAGCAAGGTAGCCCAAACAGCAAATTAATATCTTCGGCACTACCCAGTTCGCACGTTGAACCAGCAGAAAACCAAGGAACAAGGCTACACCCAACAAACAATGGAAGCACAAGCTGATCTTTTATCCATTAATCTTCTTTACTAGGCGAGGTATATGTAGCGAGACATGATTTCGCTAGTACACAGCTGAAAAATAGAAAGCACCAAAAAACAAGCCGGGCGAACAACACCAGAGTACGCCGAGACCGCCGAGGTCGCCGAGGTCGCCGAGTCCGCTGAGAGCGCCCGAACTTAAGCTGCAATCCACCGAATAGACACGGAGTCCGCCAAAGCCGCAAGGCCGCGCGGACACACCGTTATTCGTCTCCTGCTGAAGCTGAACTGAGGAACACCCCCTACCCGCCTGAAGCCGGCGGACAGGTTATTGAAGCTGACAAAGTTGAAACAGAGTTGACAAGCCGCAGAGCGACCTCCTGCTGAATCCACAGAGACCGCACAACTTCCAAGTACTTGACCGAAGTCACAGCCAAACTCCTAGCTCCTTGAAGCTACCCGCGTGACCTGCACACAGCAAACCGTCAGCCCTGAATTAATCCGCGTGGACAGACAAACTGAGACCGCAGCTCCTTGCCCAACCCAACTTACTATTCATTCAAGTTACTGTATACCTGCCAGGGGGGTCCTATTTATAGGAAATGTGAGGAGTGTGTTCACCACCCTAGAGATAGAGACACCTCCCCAGCCCGCGCGATAGCAAAACACCGTCCGCCGAGTCCGCAAGGACTTAGCCGGATACAAAGGAAAACCGCCAGGAGCAAGACAACATTGGCGAACCCTCATCAGTCCGCCCAAACTATGCGGACAAGGCATCAGCCCACAAAGCCTCCAACCACTGCAGGACAGCAGTCCCCCTTCAATGGCTGTCCGCACAAACCCGAGGCAGTCCGCAAGACTCAAACCTCAATCCGCCACAAGTCCACGACCAAAGGCAGATAGCGAGTCCTCCTGGTCAAGACCGGACTTGGCGGATACTGCGGACACCATGGTCTTGGCACAGAGTGTGCCAAGTCCAAAACCATCAAATGCCAATGTGATCATGGCGGACAAACTCCCAGCCGCCAAACACCAGTCCGCCAAAGACCTCCACAGCAAAGCACCTACTGAACACCAGAGCTCGATAAGGCCTCAGCCATGCTCAAAGCCCAGTCCGCAAGCTTCCCGCGGACATGAGCCAAACCGCCAATCAGCGCAAGCTTGCACCACGGCCACTGAGCAATGCACCAGTCCACAAGCCTCTATCCGCTCAGGCCGCTCCTTGGCTAAACCAATCAGCCAACGCCTTATCCGTAGATATCAGCCGCACAGTCCGCAGACTACTTGCATACAACCCGCTCAGAAGAACAGCCAGCTTCTACTAGACTTTCCACCAGGCCGCACACAACAGTCTACCTAGTCTGCCTAATCCGCTAACGCTGTCCGCCCAGGCCGCCCGGCCTGTCCCGTCAACCACTTCCACTTCACAAATTTCAACACTCCCCCTTGAAATGAGAAGTGGTGACCAAGCCCAGCACGCTGCGCAAGCGCTCAAAGGGCCCCTTCGACAGTGGCTTCATGAATATGTCAGCAAGATTATCTTCACTCCGTACATGCCCGACCAACAGAGATCCCTCTAACACCTTATCCCTGATGAAGTGGTGATCAATCTCTATATGCTTGGTCCTAGCGTGACACACTGGATTATTAACCAGCTTGAGAGCACTCTTATTGTCACCTCGGAGTAAAGTAGGCCCTTACACTTCTACATGAACATCCTCTATAAGCCTCCTCAACCAGATGTCTTCCCGAGCAGCCAAGGCCGAAGCCTTATACTCTACCTCCGTAGTTGAGACTGACACCGAGTCCTGCTTCTTGCTACACCACGAGATGCTAGCTGAACTGCAAGTGAACACATAACCTGAAGTAGACCTTCGATCATCTGAATCACCGCCATAGTCAGCATCCGTGTACCCAAGCAACGCAAACTCCGAGTCCCTCCCATAGAGGAGTCCCATGTCAGAAGTCGCCTTGACATACTTCAGAATACTCTTCGCCGCCACTAGATGAGATTGCCTTAGTTCAGCCATATACCGACTTACTCGGCCAACAACATAAGCAATATCCGGCCTTGTAATCGTCAGGTAAATCAAACTTCCTACAAGAGCCCTGAACACTAAGGGATCATGAAGAACCCTTCCCTCATCTCGTTGAAGTTTCAGCCCAGGTTCCAGTGGAGTAGAACACTTCTTCCCTTCGCCCATGCCAAATCGCTTCACAATGCGACCAGCATACCCTTTCTGGCAAATGAGAACCCCGCACTCATTCATCTCCACTTCAAGACCGAGAAAGTGATGCAACTCTCCCAAGTATTTCATCTCGAAGCGTATAGCAAGCTCAGCCATGAGCCGTGCTACTTCCCCCTCTGAATTCCCTGTGATGATCATGTCATCATACAGCAGGACCAAGACTTGTAGCTTCCCCTTCTTCTTGACGAACAAGCTTGAATCCGAGTTGGAAGCAAGGTATCCACAGAATTTCAAGTACTATGCAATATTCCCATACCAAGCTCTAGGAGCTTGCTTCAACCCATAGAGAGCCTTCCTGAGTTTGCAGACATAGTCCGGATGCTTTTCAGAGACAAAACCAAGCAGCTGATCCATGAAGATGTCCTTGTCAATCTCTCCGTAAAGAAAGGCATTCTTCATATCGAGTTGCCACAACCTCCATCCCTTGTTAGCAGCCAAGGCGATCACCACTCTTACTGAAGTCATCTTCGCAACTGGACTGAATATCTCCTTATAGTCTTCTCCATACTGCTGTGAGAATCCTCTAGCGACCAAGCTAGCTTTGAACCTATCAATGCTCCCATCATCCTTCTTCTTCAACTTATACACCCACTTGCAAGTAACCGGAGTAATGCCATCAACCTTGGGCATAAGGTCCCAGGTTTCATTCTTCTTCAGAGCATCAATCTCTTCTTTCATGGCACCTTCCCACTCCTTCACTCCAGTGGCCTCGTTGAAGGTTGCAGGCTCTCACTCATCCAGAGGACCTGCAAAGAAGCAGGAGACAAAGCTCACTGCATTCCCATCACAGTACCGAGCCGGTGGCTTAACAACCCTCTTCGATCTCCGAAGGGTCAGCTCCTTGCTCGCTGCTTTCGTTGCTTCTTCGGGCTCCACTCCTACTTGGGGAAAGCATTGAGGAGTGCTCCCCCTGCTTCCTGAGCCAGAAGGCTCAGCCTCGGAGTTAGAAGCAACAGGAGTTGCTGGTGAAACAGCAAGCTCCTCTTCCAAGCCTTCAGCAGCCACCACCGGTGCTTCATCAACCTTGCTACTTCCGGTTAGCTCAACCGAGCCACCTCCATATGACGTCATCTCGTCAAAGACAACGTCTCTTGACACCACGAACTTCTTCGTCACAGGGTCCATGCATTTCCATCCCTTCTTCCGCTCATCGTAGCCAACAAAGACAAGCTTCCTTGCCTTCGCATCCAGCTTAGTCCGTGAAGCATCCGGGACATGCATGTAGCAAGTTGAACCGAACACCCGAAGGTGTCCAACACTCGGCTTCTCCTTCAGCAACAGATCAACAGGAGTCTTCATGTTGATAGGGCTGAGTGGCATCCGGTTGATGACATAAGCAGCACAAGACATCCCCTCCGCCCAAAAGGACCTTGGGATATCTTTCGCGTGAAGCCAGCATTTGCAGGTCTCCGTCAGATGATGGATCTTCCGCTCCGCTACCCCATTTTGTTGTGCAATGTGAGCACAAGTAAGCTCACGTTGGATCCCGTGCTTCCTACAGAATTTAGAACACTCGGAGGAAACAAACTCACCCACGTTATCAGTTCTAAGCTTCTTAATCCGCAAGCCAAGCCGGCCTTCTACCAACTCCTTAAACTCCACAAACAAACGGAAGTCTTCCGACTTCTCCTTTAAGAAGTACACCCAAGTATACCTTGAGTAGTCATCAACCAAGACAAGCATGTATCTGCTTCCACCAAGGCTGGCAGTAATCGTCGGTCCCATCAAGTCGCCATGTATGCACTCCAATGGTTTCTTGCTCCTTGTTTGTGATTTATCAAACGGAAGGCGATGTGCCTTACCGTATTGACAGCCCGCGCAAACATACCCGTCACCAAAAGAGGACAACTTAGGCAACCCCTTCACCAAACTTCTACTAGCCATCGCCTTCAGCTTGTCCATGCCAACATGCCCCAGCCTCTCATGCCAGATAGCAGCGCTATCATTGGCCCTCATACGATCAACATATGAATTGGTGGCAAGAACAAACAAGTTCTTCACCCTCCTCCCAACATGAGCAACATCAGCCTTCACTGCTGATACATTGCGAAGGAACCTCACATCTGTTGGCCCAAACAGAACGTGATAACCAGCGTCCACCACATTGGTCACCGAGAAGAGGTCTTCTTCATGCCCGGCACGTGATACACACTCCTTAACATGAGTGGCGCCTGATCACTACCCAAAGACACGACCCCCTCTTTCTCTACTGCATAAACAGTATTATCAGCAGTGATAATAGCTTCATTACCTGAGTATGCCTGCATAGAGGTGAACTTTGACTTATCTTCGGTGAGGTGATGACCACACCCGGAGTCCACGATCCACTCACTGTTGAAGTCCTCAGCAGACAAGGCCCGGACACAAGTGCCTGTCATGAAGGCTCCGCCCCATTCTGCTTCTTCACTTCTCGAGCAAGCTTCCTCCTTTCTCGCAGCATGCCCAGGCTGCAGTTTGACCTTGCAGTCCCGCTTGAAGTGCCCTCGCTGATGACACCGGTAGCACTTCAAGTTCTTCTTCCAGTCCTTAGGAGCATTGCTCCTCTCCGGCTGATATGAAGTTGAAGTCTCCTTCTCACCAGCGACCTACACCTTCTTCTTCTTCTTTCCTTCCCATCCTTTCTTCTTGCCTGAGAAGAGAGCTTCGCTGCCTTCGTGATTAAGATTCACTCCAGCCATCTGCCTTGCCAAGCTCTCCTGCGACGCAAGCAGATTCTCCAGCTCTAGCAAAGACGGCTGAGTAGCCCACCCTTGAACAGATGTTACAAAGGCCACATACTCCTTCCGCAAGCCGCGGATAATGTGCCTTTTCATCTTTGCCTCAGATATAGGCTCATCAGGATCCAGTGCCGACAGCTCAGCACACAAGCTCTTCATCTTTAAGAAGTACTTCGAGATGGAAAGGTCTCCCTGAGTTGCCCTGGCCAACTCATTCTCCAGAAACTGAAGCCGTGCCACATTCTTCCTATTGAACAACTCATCAATGGTTGTCCAAATATCAGCAGCCGACTCATCAATGGTTCCGGAGACACGGCCCTCTTGAGGATAAACTCCGCCTTAGCATTTGTTTTCCTCCAGAGCCTAGCCTGCTCAGCAGTACCGAACGCAGCAGTCACTTCCTGTCTGTCGTCACCACCGACGACTTCCCACAGCTCCTCGCCAAGAAGATAACTCTTCATGCACAACTTCCACTTCTTGAAGTTAGTCGGCGTTAAGAGTTCAATGCCAAGACCCCTTGTAAAGCTCCCTTCCATTACAACACCTGTTGGCAACCTTTCAGAAGCTCCGAGCAACAACACAGGTTGAACACCACTCAAGTCCTGAGTAACAACACTGGTTGACTACCGCTCACACAACTGAACCTCGCTTTGATACCCTGTTAAAATTTCTCAAGTGTGGTCAGCAAGGTAGCCCAAACACCAAATTAATATCTTCGGCACTACCCAGTTCGCACGTTGAACCAGCGGAAAACCAAGGAACAAGGCTTCACCCAACAAACAATGGAAGCACAAGCTGATCTTTTATCCATTAATCTTCTTTACAAGGCGAGGTATACGTAGCGAGACATGATTTCGCTAGTACACAGCTGAAAAACAGAAATCACTAAAAAAACAAGCCGGGCGAACAGCACCGGAGTCCGCCGAGACCGCCGAGGTCGCCGAGGTCGCCGAGTCCGCTGAGAGCGCCCGAACTTAAGCTGCAATCCGCCGAATAGACACGGAGTCCGCTGAAGCCGCGAGGCCTCGCGGACACACTGTTATTCGTCTCCTGCTGAAGCTGAACTGAGGAACACCCCCTACCCGCCTGAAGCCGGCGGACAGGTTATTGAAGCTGGCAAAGTTGAAACAGAGTTGACAAGCCGCAGAGCGACCTCCTGTTGAATCTCCAGAGACCGCACAACTTCCAAGTACTTGACCGAAGTCACAACCATACTCCTGGCTCCTTGAAGCTACCCGCGCGACCTGCACACAGCAAACCGTCAGCCCTGAATCAATCCACGCGGACAGACAAACTGAGACCGCAGCTCCTTGCCCAACCCAACTTACTGTTCATTCAAGTTACTGTAGACCTGCCAGGGGGGTCCTATTTATAGGCGAGGTGAGAAGTGTGGTCACCGCCCTAGAGATAGAGACACCGCCCCAGCCGGCGCGATAGCAAAACAAAGTCTGTCGAGTCCACAAGGACTTAGCTGGATACCAAGGAAAACCGACAGGAGAAAGACAACATTGGCGAACCCTCATCAGTTCGCCCAAGCTATGCGGACAAGGCATCAGCCCGCAAAGCCTCCAACCACTGCAGGACAGCAGTCCCCCTTCAATGGCTGTCCGCACAAACCCGAGGCAGTCCGCAAGACTCAAACCTCAATCTACCACAAGTCCACGACCAAAGGCAGATAGCGAGTCCGCCCTGTCAACAACGGACTTGGCGGATACTGCGGACCCCATGGTCTTGGCACAGAGTATGCCAAGTCCAAAACCATCAAAGGCCAATGTGAGCATGGCGGACAAACTCCCGGCCGCTAAACACAAGTCCGCCAAAGACCTCTACAGCAAAGCACCTGCTGAACACCAGAGCTCGATAAGGCCTCAGCCAAGATCAAAGCCCAGTCCGCAAGCTTCCCGCGGACATGAGCCAAACCGCTAATCAGCTCAAGCTTGCACCACGGCCACTGAGCAATGCACCGGTCCACAAGCCTCTATCCGCTCAGGCCGCTCCTTGGCTAAACGAATCAGCCAACGCCTTATCCGCAGATACCAGCCGCACAGTCCGCAGACTACTTGCATACAACCCACTCAAAAGAACAGCCGGCTTCCACTAGACTTTCCACCAGGCCGCACACAACAGTCCACCCAGTCCGCCTAGTCTGCCAACGCTGTCCGCCCAGGCCGCCCGGCCTGTCCCGTCAACCACTTCCACTTCACAAATTTCAACATTATCTTGGTGGCAAAGCCGTGGGCTCGGGATGAGCGGACTGAAGCGGTGTGTCCGCTGAGTCCGGCATTTACCTTGTGATGAGGCTATTGACTCGGGATAAGCGAGCAGGAGCTGTGTCCGCAGATTGGCAGACAATGTTGCTATGAAGTCTGGCTATGGCGGTCCTAGCTTGGCCCTTGGCGACAAGGCGGACTGGTGTTGCTGTTCGGCCTTAGTGATGTCTTGGCGGCTTGGCCTTTGGCGACAAGGCGGACTGGCGATTGTGTCCATCCTTGGAGAAGCTATGGTGGTCGCTATCCTGCACAGTGGAGACAGACTGGAATGTATCTGCGGACTGCGGAGATGTCTTGCAGCAGGATGTGGCTATAATCCTATCGGCTAGGGCGGTGACCACACTCATCATCGTGCCTATAAATAGGACCCATGTCACATCAGGAACAACAACCAACCGAAGTAAGTGAACAGTAACTTGAGCCTGCACAAGTTGCTGCGGACTGCTTTTTGGTATCCGCGCGATTTGGTTGAGTTGACCGGGTTATATTGTGCAGGTTGTGCGGATAGCGCTTGAAAGCCAAGACTTGGCTCTGATTGCGGTCAGGGATAGTGCAGACTCTGCGGTTAAGCAACAGGCGGTAAACAACAGGTCACGGACTGCGACCAGACGGTCTTCTCTTTGGCAACTTGGTTCGTGGTTCAATAAGTCATCTGCTTCAGGCAGACTGTTCTATTCGGCATCGCAGCTTGTGCGGTCTGACGGCTAGGCGACCTCGCAGTTAGGCGGCTTGTAGATCGGCGGCTAGAGCTAGCATTAGAATAAGGGGTAGTCCGCACGGCTTGGGTTACGGTCTGTCGACCTGGCGGACTGAGCGGACTCCACAGCAGTAGACCGACTGCTTGGTGGTTGAGTCAGTGCGGCTTGTTTCTCTTATCTTGTATTTGTACTCTCTGCTTTCCCTTTGGTGGTTGTTTGGTGAAATATGTCTCGCATTATAAAGAAGATTGTTGTTAATCAATAAAGACGCTTGTGCTGCATGTGTTTTCTGGTTGACTGGCTTTAGTTGAGATAACCCCTGCTCACTCCAAGGTCCCGGAAAATTTTCGCATAATCAAGGTGTGATCTTGATAGTGCTGAGAATATTAATTTGGCATCAGGCTATCTTGTTGACCACCTGGAGAATATTCAACATGGTATCAATGGCAGGTTGTTGAATTTTAACATGGTATCAGAGCTGGATTGGAGTGGATAAGCAGTGATCAACTGAAGTGGTTGTTGCTCTTGTGAAGAGGGAACCATTGGTTGAACCATGGCAGTGGAAGATGCAAGTTGTCTTGGAATTGAACTCCTTATAGAGACGAACTTTGATAGGTGGAAGTCTTGTATGGAGAGATTTCTTCTTGGAGAGGACCTTTGGGAGGTTGTATGCAGAGCAGAAAGATAAGAGGCTACTACTGGAAATGCTGAAGAGATGAGAGCTTGGAAGGAGATAAATGCGAAAGCAGAGTCTATTCTCAAGCAGGTGATCTCATCAGTGGATGTCGGTCAGCTGCAGAGGTTTGACTTCCCTTGATGGGTTGTTCAGGAAGGAGGTGAAGGTTGCTGTAGAGGATGGTCCTTCTACTTCATATCAGCAAGAAAGGAGTGTTTCTCCTAGGCATGATGGGAAGAGGAAGGAAGGACCAAGGTGCTATAAATACAAGCAGCATGGTCATCTCAGGAAAGAGTGCAAGGTTGTCTTGCTCCCGGCGAACGTAGCTCATGTTGAGAGTAAGGAGAAGAACTTAGTTGGGACTTCAACAAGTTCAGGTGCTGATCGAATGAAGGCCAGTGATAGTGCAGCTATCTGGCATGAAAGACTGGGGCATGTAGGGATGGACAAGCTGAAAGCAATGACAGTAAGAAGACTCGTAAGAGGATTTCCTAGATTGTCATCCTATGGCGATGGTCAAGGGTGTGAGGTATGTCAGCATGGTGAAGCTTATCGCTTTATGGTTGATAAGGCACAATCCAGGATGTAATGCACCTTTGGAGGTTGTCCATTGTGCTCTGGTTGGACCGACTGTCACCGCCAGTCTTGGAGGCAGCAGGTACATGCTGATATTGTTTGATGACTATTCAAGGTATACTTGGGTATACTTCATGAAGGCGAAGTCGAACATGATGCGCTTGTTTGTGGAGTTCAAGAAGCTTGTGGAAGGCCAGTGTGGCCTGCAGATCAAGAAGTTGAGGACAAGAATCAGTGGTGAGTTTGGCTCAACCGAGTTCTCAAACTTTTGCAGAGAGCATGGGATATGGAAGGAGCTTTCTTGTGGACATACTTCACAGCAAGGTGGTGTTGCAGCTCGGATGATCTGTTGGTTAAAGGAGACCTGCAAGTGTTGTCTTCAGAGTAAAGGCATTCCTAAGGATCTTTGGGTGGAAGGGACAGCATGTGCTGCTCATGTCATCAATCAGATGCCTCTTAGTCCGATCTATGTGAAGACTCCTTATGAGCTGATGTTTGGGGTGAAACCCAGTGTAAATCACCTACGGGTGTTTGCATCTACCTGCTACGTACACTCTCCAATTACTCTCAAGACAAATCTAGTCTTTGTTGGGTATGATGAGCAGAGAAGAAGATGGAGGTGTATGGATCCTACGACGAAGAGGCTTATCGTGTCGACAGACGTTGTCTTCGATGAGCTGACATTGTATTAGGATAGCTCATATGTTTAGCTAGAGGTTAGCAGGTCAGATGGTGGGCTGAAGGAGGCTGCTGTTAAGGTTCAGTTGGAGCTGCCTGAGTCACCAGGAGCTCCCGGTTGTTTTTGCTCCGGTGCAAAGGCGTTAGGGTCAGGAAGTAGTGGGAGGGATGATCCAAGTACTTCTGGCTCGAAGGAGGAGGCTTCCGGTTTAGGAAGCAGGGGGAGCGATGTTCCAGGTAGTTCTTGTTTGAGAGCGGAGACTTCTGGTTCAGGTAGCAGGGGGAGCGTTGCTTCAGGTGCTCCTGGTTATAGTGAGGAGGCATCTTGTTCAGGAAGTAAGGGGAGCATTGTTCTGTGTTTGCCCGGGAACGGAGCTGGTTCAGGAGGAGCATCAGAGGTGGTTAGCCATGATCGGGTTCTTCGGAGATCGAAGAGGATCAGTAAGCCACCAGCTCGATATAGCGAAGGGAACATGGCGGGCTTGGTCCATGTTTCCTTGCCAGACCTCAGGTCGAACAAGTACCTTCTGGCTATGATAACCCTACTAGAATCAAGGAGGTGGTTGACACCAAGGCTGAAGAGGTGACTACTCTCAGTGGTAACGAGGCTTGGGCTCTTACGCCCAAGGTTGTTGGTGATACTCATTTGATGCATGAGTGGAGGTTGAGGCTGATGAAGAAGGCAGAGGGAAGCATGGCTCCTTTTGGGAGATGCTGGAGGGCTCCCTCATGGTCCATGATATGCGGGGCAAGGACTAAGTCTTGGACATCTCTTCATAGATGCTATCAGAGGGACCATGTGCAAGGTTACAGGAGCTGCTGGAGATATTCACCACTTCTCACTTCAAGGGGGAGTGTTGAAATTTGTGAAGTGAAAGTGGGTAAATGGAGCACTTGGTCCTATCCGCATGGTCTATGCAGACAGGGTTGGCAGACAGCTAGGTCGGCAGGGATGTTGTAGAAGGTTTGCTCTATAGCGTCCTGGGCGGTCTGTTCGCGCGGACTATTTGGACAGTAGCGACGGTTAGCCATGTCGGCTTGTGCTCAGTAGGCAGTTGCATCCCAGGAAGTAACGGGGCGGATAGAAACTCTATCCGTGGAGTCCGGCAGGAAGCAGACTGAAGAACTGGAGCTCGGCAGACCGGCTTCGTAGAAGCCTTGGTCTTGCTTTGGTGAAGCGGCAAGTGGAAGCCGCAGAGATTTACAGTCAGTGCGGACATGTGCTGGAGGTCGTCGGGTTAGGCTGACTGGATCAGCGTCTGCCAGTAAGTGCGGACTGGCCCTTGTGGCCAGCTGTGTGGACTTGGTTGGTTCTGAAATAAGTCCATGCTTGGCTCAGTCCGGGGAGATCACGCAGTGGAGCGCGAACTGCTTCTCAGTCCGCCAAGCTCGGCAGAAGTGTCGTGTGCCTTGGTTGCGAGTTTGGGAGAAGTGGACTGGAGATTGTGTTCGCAACTGTGTGCGGATTGGAGCTGGAGTCCGCTGAGTCCGACAGCTGCCTTGCTGGCATGGTCATGGACTCGGAATATGCGGACTGGAGCAGTCTGCGGAAGATGCGGACTTGAAGTGTTTGATGTGTAAGCAGACTGAAGTAGTGTCCGCTGAGTCCGGTAGGTGTCTTGGTGACAAGGAAATGGACTCAGGGTATGCAGACTAGAGTTGTCTGCAGGGATATGCAGACTAGAGCTGTCTGCAGTATGTGCGGACTGGATCGACGTGTCTGCTGAGTCCGGCTTTTACCTTGGTGGCAAAGCTGTGGGCTCGGGATAAGCGGGCAGGAGCTGTGTCCGTGGATTGGCAGACAATGTTACTGCAGAGTCCTGCTGTGGCGGTCCTAGCTTGGCCCTTGGCGACAAGGCAGATTGGTGTTGTTGTCCGGCCTTGGTGATGTCTTGGAAGCTTGGCCTTTGGCGACAAGGCGGACTGGCGATTTTGTCCGACCTTGGAGAAGCTATGGTAGTCGCTATCCTGCACAGTGGCAGTGGACTGGAATGTATCAGCGGACCGCGGAGATGTCTTGCTGCGGGATATGGTGGTAATCCTATCGGCTAGGGAGGTGACCACACTCATCATCATGCCTATAAATAGGACCCATGTCACATCAGGAACAACAACAAACCGAAGTAAGTGAACTGTAACTTGAGCCCGCACAAGTTGCTGCGGACTGCTTTTTGTTTTCCGCGCAGTTTGGTTGAGTTGACCGGGTTGTGCTGTGCAGGTTGTGCAGATAGTACTGGAAAGCCATGACTTGGCTCTGATTGTGGCCAGGGACAGTGCGGACTCTGCGGTTAAGCAATAGGCGGTAAACAGCAGGTCACGAACTGCGACCAGATGGTCTTCTCTTTGGCAACTTGGTTCGGGGTTCAAGAAGTCGCCTACTTCAGACGGACTGTTCTATTCGGCATCGTAGCTTGTGTGGTCTAGCAGCTAGGCGACCTCGCGGTTAGGCGGCTTGTAGATCAGCGACTAGAGTTAGTATTGGAATAAGGGGTAGTCCACGCGGCTTGTTTCTCTTGGATTGTATTAGTAGTCTCTGCTTTCCCTTTGGTGGTTGTTTGGTGAAGCATGTCTCTCCTTGTAAAGAAGATTGTTGTTAATCAATAAAGACGCTTCTGCAGCATGTGTTTTCTGGTTGACTGGCTTTAGTTGAGATAACCCCTGCTTACTCCAAGGTTCAGGGAAATTTTCACGTGATCAAGGTGTGATCGTGATAGTGCTGAGAATATTAATTTGGCATTAGACTATCTTGTTGACCACCTGGAGAATTGTTGGGTACATTGGAAAATGTGTACCATATTTGAATAAGCCTCACCTTACTCAATGATATGCATCAAGGTGTATTTGATGTTGTTTTGAGTTTATATGTGCAGGTTAATAAAATGCAAGAATGCAGAAAAAAGTTTCTAATTCCATGAGTCGACACCAGAAGAAGCTGTGTCGACACTTATGAAGGCTTGTGTCGACACTGGAGAAAAGCTGTGTCGACACTTGGAGTTAATTGTGTCGACACTTTGAAAGGCTGTGTCGACACCTGAAGAAACTGTGTCGACATACAGAGGCAGTGTCGACATACAGAGAAGCTTAGTCGACATCAACTATGTCGACATACAGAGGCAGTGTCGACATACAGAGAAGCTTAGTCGACATCAACTATGTCGACATACAGAGGCAGTGTCGACACACAAAAAAGCTTAGTCGACATGAACTGTGTCGACACACAGAGGCAGTGTCGACACGCAGAAGACTTTGTCGACATCAACTGAGTCGACACACAGAAGCAGTGTCAACACACAGGACTTGTGTCGACACACAGCAGAGTTTCAACAAAGTTAAAGAGAAGAAGTGATTGTGTCGACACACAGAATTAGTGTCAACACATTCTACAGATGTTGTGTCGAGTAGTAGTGTCAACACCAAAGGAGCTGTGTCGACACCACCAAGTCTTGTGTTGACACTTAGTTTACTTGTGTCGACACATGATGAAGTTCAGTCTCGACACTTTGCTGACAGAGACAGTGTTACAAGAAGTGACTGGATGACTTGACAACTGCCATTACCAACCGGTCTACTGCAACTGTCAGAGCTGTCAGAAGTTTGTTAGAAACCGGATCAGCCGGTTATCATGGAGAAAGTCTATATAAAGGCATTTTTCCTTGGACAAAAAGGAGGACAGAGGAAAGAATATATACACATACAGTTACACAAAAATTGAAGCAGATTTTCGTCAGAAGATCTAAGAAGAATTTGGAGAGAGAGAGGTCCAGCTTTTGAAGTGAAGAAAGGGACTTAAATCAACAAGTCCCTCAAGTGCAGATCCTGAACCAGTCTGCCAAGAAGGATTCAGATTGAGATCTGAATTTGAAGAAAGAAGCTGATTGAAGATCAACTTCAAAGGAGTTCAACCCTACTGAGTTCAGATTCAAGAAGCTTTGAAGAAAGCTAAGAGTGGTTGTTCTCTGCCATCAGATTCTTCCAAGAACTGATCAAGAAGCCATCCATCATTTCTCTCTCTACCAGGGTGGTGGTAAAATACATTGTTAAATCTATTTTCTGTAGGATCTTTATAAGATCTGAGTTGTAAGCCTGTGTTTATAAAGGCTGAGTTGTAGGAGATTATTTTCTCTGAGTGCTAGGCCTTGTTGAAGGCTGAGGTAGGGTTGTGAGCCTGAGTTGTAGGAGATTGTGATCTCTGAGTTGTAGGCCTTGTTGAAGGCTGAGGTAGGGCAGATTGCCTGAGATGTAGGAGTGTGGACTCACTCTGAGTTGTATGAGCCTTGTTTGGGTTCTGAGCTGCTGTAAGATCTGAGGATCTGAGATGAAGAGAAGAAGTTAGGCCGAATCTAGCACACTGCTAGATAGGCGAAGGGGAAAAGTGGATGTACCCAGACCTTGGGGAACCACTATAAAATCTGTCTGCAAACTGTGATTGTGTGATTCTGTGAATTCTATGCTGTGTTTGCTGTAGAATTAACTATTTCAGATTAATTAACTGAATAGATATTCTGCCTTAGAAGAAAAAGGAATTACACCTATTCACCCCCTTTAGGTGTTTAGGAACTAATTCTTTCAAGTGGTATCAGAGGGAGGTTACTCAAAAGATAGACTTAACAGTCTGAGTGAGATTTGTAAGGCAGAAATAAGTTCAAGAAAATGGGTTCCGGAGAAAACCATACAGAACTTGGTGCAATGAAATTGCCTATTTGCAGGAAGGAGATATTTGGAATATGGAAGGAACGGGTCAGATTATTTATGGAGGAATCTGATCCTAGAATTTACATAACAGTTAAGGAAGGACAATATGTTCCTATGAAGATTCTATTCTTGATGCCAGTCAAAGAATTCCAAAGGATTTTTCTGAGATGACTAAAGATGAGATCATCTTGGCAACAATGGATAAAAGAGCACAAAATATTATAGTAAGTGCTATTGATGATTTAACATTCCAGAATCTAATTCACTGCAAAACCTCCAAGGAGATGTGGGACACATTGATTGTCTACATGGAGGGTTCTGAAGAGGTTAGGCAAGATAAAAAGTCTATGCTTAATCAAGAATATGAGAGTTTCAGACAAGCCAAGTCTGAAAGTATAACTGAATGTTATAAGAAGTTCTATAGGATTGTCAATGAACTCATGTCTTATGGAAGAATATTCAGTACTTATGAGCTGAATGATAAATTACTTAGGTCTTTGACTAAGGATTGGGATACAAAGATCTATGTCATAAGGGAAGTGGCCAGATTGGGTGAGATTTCTCCTTCAACACAGTTTGGAAAATTGCTGTCTTATGAGATGCAGCTATTATCCAGAAAGGAGGAAGAGAAAAATACCAAGGGTGACTATAGAGAAAAGTCTGTGACCTTCAAGGTAGAAGCCACAAGGAAGAATAGGAGAATGTCTCCATCATCTCCTAAGAAGGATGCAGAAGTGTTTTCAGAAAATTCTGATAATCACAGTACAGATAGCAGTAATTCTGATGAAGACTTTACAGCATTCACAAGGCAGTTCTAGAGGTTCTTAATGAAGAAGCAGTGGAAATCTAAGCCATCCTCATCTCAGTACAAGGATGACTATTATCAGAAGAGGAAATCATCCAGGAATGATAGGAATGGGACAAAGCATGGCAAGTCAACTACATCCAAGATCATATGCTATTGTTGCAACAAACCTGGACATGTTGTGGCTGACTATCCAGACAAAAGGAGGGAGTCAGATAATAGAAAGAAGTCTCAGCACAAGAGCAAGAAGGAGAAATCCTTGGTTGCTGAGAAAGAGAAAAGTTTGACAGATCAATCAACTTCAGAGTCTGAATCTGAGGTTGAGGCATATATTGGTCTATTTGCAGAAGAAGAGGATGAGTTCATGCAATTACTGGACTCTATCTATGAGCAGGAAGACCATCAGTACAAAGGACTGATGGCTGCATCTGAAGAAGACAAGTGCGAGGATCAGCATGGTCCTAGTAAGGTAAAATGTGTATCTGTAGATTCTGATTACTTCACTGGGTCAGAATCAGATGCATCTCTATCAAGAGATGAAGATGGGTCTAATTCTGAAGGAGATATTCATCAGCTGATAGATGAATATGAAGATTTATTACAGGCACTTATGAGAAGCAAAAATCTGGACAAAAATCAGGCTAAGGAAATTACAGCTCTTAAGTTGGTTGCATCTGATTCAGAGAAGTTGATGGATCAAAAGATGAATGAGATTGCCAAATTGAAGAACATAACTGTTATTCAAATGTGAACAATTACATTCAAGAATGATCAGATTAAAAGTCTGGAAAACAGACTTCAGAAAGAGAAGGAGATTGTGGCTAGTTTCTCTAAGCCAAAATCTATCCTACCCTTAATAGATGACTTTGTGTTACAAAAGGGTAAGGCAGGAATAAGCTTTAAGTAAACTACATGGGTTGCACAGTCCATTAAGAAAGGCAAAGTCCCAGCACAAAATAAAAGACCTGTTGTAAACAATACAGCTAAGATTATACCTAAAAAGAGGTATAATAAGTTTGAGTGCTGGTGCTGTGGCAAGATAGGCCATTATGCCTTAGACTGTTGGCACAATACCAGTGTCAAGGAGAATAACAATATGCCTGTTAGAAGAGCTATAGGCAAATTTGTTAGGTTTCAGACTAACCTGAACCAAGGACCCAAAAGTTATTTGGGTTCTAAGGTTAAAAAATCTTTGTTGCAGGTGAGTCTAAGTTGCCATACCCCTATATGGTACTTGGACAGTGGATGTTCCAGGCACATGACTGGAATAAGGGGATTGCTGAAGGACTACTCACCTATGCTGAATGGGCCTAAAGTAATCTTTGGTGGTTCTGAAAAGGGAGTCATCAAAGGTTTTGGTAACATTTCTAACCACTCAATTACAATCACTCAAGTGGCCTATGTAAAGGGATTGAAACATAACCTAATAAGCATAAGCCAGCTGAGTGATCTAGGATATGACATTTCATTTATCAAGAATGGGTGTCATATCAAGAGGTCAAGTGATCAAAAAGTCATATTGACTGGATATAGGAAAATAAATGTATACTGCCTAAATTTTGAGTGTGAGAATAAAAATTCTCCTATCTGTCTTGTGGCTGATGAGAAAGTCTCTCATTGTGTCAAATGGCACAAGAGGCTATCCCATCTTAACTAAAAGATAATTGGCCAACTCTTTAGTAAAGAGTTAGTGAGGAATGGTCCTCAAGTTAAGTGTTATAAGGATGGAATATGTTCAGCTTGTCAAAAAGGCAAGCAGACTAGATCCTCCTTTCATAGCCTTGAAACCAAGGATTCAGTGAGGTGCTTGTACCTCTTGCATATGGATTTATTTGGTCCTATGCCAGTTCAGAGCCTAGGTAGGAAGGTCTACACTTTTGTGGTTGTAGATGACTATTCTAGATTCTTATGGGTATTCTTTCTGAGACAGAAATTTGAAACCCCAAAGGTCTTCTACAATTTTGTCAAACAAATTCAGAATGAATTAAATAGTTCAGTGGTCAAAATCAGCAGTGACCATGGAACTGAATTCCAATCTAAAAGTATGACAAGGCTGTGTGAAGAATTTGGGATTCTTCAGGAATTCTCCTCACCTAGAACACCTCAGCAAACTGGCATTGCTGAGAGAAAGAATAGGACATTGATTGAGGCTGGAAGAACACTATTGAGTGACACAACTCTCCCAGAATATTTCTGGGCTGAGGCAGAAAACACTGCATGCCATGTGCTCAATAGGGCTTCCATAACCAAAAGCCACAAAAAGACACCCTATGAGGTTATGAAGGGCAGAAAACCAAACTTATCCTATTTTAGGATCTTTGGTTGCAAATACTATGTGCTTAACAATGGCAAATCTCACCTAACTAAGTTTGCTGCCAAATCCCAAGATGGGATATTTGTTGGGTACAACAACAATAGTAAGGCTTATAGGGTCTACAATTTGGCTACTCAAGTTATAGAAGATTCAGTTCATGTCATCTTTGATGAAACTAGACTTATTAACAGTGAGTTGTCAAGTAGTTCTTGTAGCTCCACAGGTATACAGTAGAAGATGGACCAGCTTAGTATCAGATAAGTCCAACTGCAAAGCAGGATGAGGAAAATGGTAGTTGCTGTCCAGGGGGAGTACAAGACACTCAAGATGCTGATGAAGACCATGAGATGCAGCAAAATGAAGAGATTGGAGAAGGTCAAACTGCTGATAGATTACCTCCAGCAGTTAGACAGTTGAAGGATCATTCTGCACATCAGATCATTGGTGATCCAAGACAAGGAGTACAAACAAGGAGCAGGAACTTGAACATAGTTCTTTGCTCTAGCTTTTTATCTCAAGTGGAACCCAAGAGATTTGAAGAAGCAATACAAGACCCTCACTGGATTGATGCTATGCAGGAGGAGTTAAATCAATTCAGAAGGTGCAAGGTCTGGGATTTGGTTCCAAAACCGAAGGGCCACAATGTCATAGGGACAAAGTGGTTTTATAGAAACAAGCTTGATGATAGTGGGATTATAGTGAAGAACAAGGCAAGACTAGTTGCCAAAGGATACAGACAGGAGGAGGGCATAGACTTTGATCAGACTTTTGCTCTAGTGGCTAGGTTGGAAGTTATCAGGCTATTCCTAGCCTATGCAGCATATCAAGGCTTCAAAGTATTCTAGATGGATGTTAAGTCTGCATTCTTAAATGGAGACTTAAAAGAGGAGGTCTATGTAGAGCAGCCCTCAGGTTTTGTTGATCCACTCAATCCTACTTATGTCTATAGACTTAGAAAAGCTTTGTATGGGTTGAAACAAGCCCCAAGGGCTTGGTATGAAACCCTGTCTAATTTCCTCATTGAGAACAAATTCTCAAGGGGGGAAATAGACAAGACTCTATTCCTTAGAGAATCCAAAGGAAAGATCATCCTAGTCCAAATATATGTTGATGACATAATATTTGGTTCTACTGAAAGTAACCTTTGTAGAAAGTTTGCAAAACTTATGCAAGGGAAATTTGAAATGAGCAGTATGGGAAAACTTAAGTTCTTCTTGGGTCTCCAAGTAAGACAGACTGATGATGGCTTGTCCATATCCCAGTCTAAGTTCACCCTGGAGTTAATTAAGAAGTATGGTATGGAGTCATCCACTACCATGAGAACTCCAATGGGAACAAGTATATCTCTTAGCAAAGATGATGCAGGGAAACCTGTAGATGAAACTTTGTATAGAGGAATAGTTGGCTCCCTCCTATATCTGACTGCTAGTAGACTAGATATCATATATGCTACATGTGTCTGTGCTAGGTACCAATCCTGCCATAAAGAATCTCATCTTACTGCTGTCAAAAGGATTTTGAGATATCTTAAGGGCACCCATAATCTAGGCCTTTGGTATCCTAGGAATAGAGATTTTCTACTAATGGGCTATTCAGATGCAGACTTTGCAGGTTGCAAAGTAGATAGTAAAAGCACAACAGGCACCTGTCAATTTCTAGGAGGAATATTGGTGTCTTGGAGCTGTAAGAAGCAGACCAGTGTGGCAATATCCATAGCTGAGTCTGAGTATGTTGCTGCTGGAAGTTGCTGTGCAGAACTATTATGGATACAGCATTAGTTGGAAGATTATGGTATTCAGGTAAGTAGAACTTCATTATTATGTGATTCTACTAGTGCTATTTCTATTGCTCATAATCTTGTTTCTCATAGTAGAACAAAGCATATAGAAATAAGATACCATTTTCTTAGAGATCATGTAGAGAAAGAAGATATCTCTTTAGAATTTGTTAGTACTGATTTACAACTAGCTGACATGTTTACTAAGACTTTAGATGAAACTAAATTCAACAATTTCAAAATTGATTTAGGAATGTTGAACATAAATTAGTTTAGCAAATTTGGCTAAGTAAAATTGTGTCGACACAAGAAGTTGTTTGTGTTGACACATAGTAGATAGTGTCGACATTACAGGAAAGTGATGTCGACACATCTAGAAGTTGTGTCGACATCCCAGAAAAGTGGTGTCGACACATCTAGAGAATAGGTATTGACACTTCAGAGAAGTAGTGTCGACACATCCACAAGTGGTGTCGACACTTAGAGTAAACACGCAGATTTCGTCAAGCACAGATTCGTCGACCTCAGATCATCGAACTCGACTAAGTCAAATAGAATTGATGTCGAGACATTAGAAGTATGTGTCGACACTTTTCAACAGTGTCGACACATTAAGAGAATTATGACGTGCCTTTTCACCTTCATTATTTAGAAAGGTATAAATAGGTCAACAACATAGTCTGTCGACACGGTCTCGAAACCCTGTGTCGACAACTTCTCTCTTCTAAATTCAAGATTTCTCTCAACCCTAATGGCGCCAAAGCTAGAAGATAATGTCAACAAAGGCTATGAGCTAGTACACAATGCCTTTGATAATGCGGAACCCAAAATTAAAGCAGTAGTAACCCTAATTGCTGAAAATGGGTTTGAATTTCTGGTATCTGAACCAACAAAGATTTGGAAGAAAGAAATACTAGATTTCTATGACGCAGCTACTTTAGATTCTACTGGACTTAAGATCAAATCTAGAGTTCAGGGAACTAAGGTTAAACTTACTTTGAAGAGCTTAAGGAAAACTCTTCAACTTCCAAGATCAAAAGAAGAAGAAGAAGTTCCCTCATCAAAGACTAGGGAAGCACTTCAATGGTGTGGACTGGATCCCACCTTGAAGATTGGATTAGCAATGAATAGAAAAGGGATGAATCTACAAGGCAAATTCCTTTCAGAAGTAGTGGGAAAAGTCATTCTCTGCAAGCCAGGGGGCATGATAGGATTTCTGCCTATATGTTCAGCCTGATGACCAGGATTATCTACAGACTAAACACTGATTGGTCAGCAGTAGTTTTTGAAAAGATTAAGGAAAGTATTAAAAGGCCAAATCTGGGAAGAATTATGAGTCTGTACATGGCTAGAACAATTCCTGAAGTAATGGAACAAACTGCTGGTTCAAAATCAACCATATAAGAAGAATGGACATAAGGATTATCTCCAGATGGGATAGGGTCATAACTAAAGATATGCCTGATGAAGAAAGGCAAGAGTTTCCTGAAAAATCACCTGCACAAGATATTGGAGATAGTCCTCAAGTGCAGGGGGAGCCTCATCTTGAGGAAGAGCCAACCCACTTGGCAAGTGAAATGGCTACATAGACTATACTTGAGGTAATTCAAGAAATTAATCAATCAATTTTCATTAATAAAGATGAAACACTAACTGTATCTTTGGATGATGCTGACCAGAACACACAACTAAACAGTCAAGCACAAGATGTTATCATGGAGGATACATATGATGATGTTAATGCTCCTGAGTTGGTGGTCCCTCAAGTCCATACTCAACAAGAGTTTACCCTTGAGGAGTTATTTCCAGATATAGTACAAACAAGAACTGAGGGGGAGCAGACTGAATTTGAGGGGGAGCAAGTTAGCATTGAGGGGAAACAAGTAAGTCCTGAGAGGGAGGAGCAAGAGACTCAGGGGGAGATACCTAGGACTGAACAGGAATTACCTCATAGTCCTAAGGAAAGAGTAGATATAGCCAGTACCTCAGCTTCTAAAGAGGAAGCAGAAATTCAAGCTAAGAAAAGAAAGCTAATGGTATTCAAAAGAAGAAGTCAGAGCTATAAGAGGGCATTACAAACTGCTCCACAATCAGCCCCAGCTACTGATTATAGTTCCTTGTTGATCTCATTGTAAGTAAAGTTAGATGAACAAAGGATTGTCATGGAGAAATATATAGATGAGACTCATAAAGATCTGCAATTCTCATTGGCTCAAGATATAAAATCAATAAGATTTGAAGTAAATCAAAATAAAAAGGAAATTAATGATTGCTTCCACAAGGGTGGCAATGTTGTTGTCTTTCTTGCAAAACACAAAGAAGGAAAAAAGAAGGAAGTTGATGATATGGCTGTAAAACAAAGCTATGTTCTAGAGAATCAACTTAGAATGAATGATAATCTAACAGAATCACATAATGTGATTGTTACAGAAATGAAGAATATTGCTACTGCCCAGACTTAAGCAAGGGATACAACCAAGGTAGATTTTGATAAGCAATTACATGAAGGCCTGACTGCTATACAGACAGCTATTGAGTAATCTCAAAAGACCATTTCTGCACAGCTACTGAAGTTAAGGTTATTTTATAAGGATGGTGTAAATTATCTACATTAACAGGTAAGATTTCAAAAAGATGACCTCAGAGATCATATTGCCAGAGAAGTCATAAAGGGGGAGAGAGTGTTAGTCAAAGCTGACTCAGATCATGCTAAATGGATATCTAATAGCATTAGAGCCACACTTGGATATCCACCCCTCTGTGATGATGGCAATGTAGTTGAGTCAGCTATACACCCTGCTTCTTTTGGAGGTGATCAAGCTGAAGTTGCTCAGGTCATTTACCATCCAGTAGATTTTGAAATGATTCATCAAGAAGTATAGTCAATGTACAGCCCTCCAGAGGGTAATAAAAATGTTATCATTGAGAAAGTTGAAATGTCAGAAGCAGCTGTGAATAAAGAGCAAGAAGCTCAACTGTCAAAGAAGAGATTCAGAGAACAGGCTGAGTTAAAGCCTGATTTTGAGTAGTGGAGTACTACTTCTAGGAATATTATCCTGACTCCCTGGAAAGATGTAAAGGACCAGACCCATGACAGGGGGAAATGGTATACAGAGCAAGAATGGCAAAAGCATGAAGCTATACAAGAAGCTATTTTACAATATAGAAGAAAGGCAAAGGCTGGGAGGCTACCTCCTAATACTTAGGAGCCTAGAAAATACTTCCCTAAGCCTTTTCACTATTTTGAAAGACAGAGAATAAGGGATGAAGAACAAAAGAAGAAGGATCTGAAGGGCAAGAAGTCAGCTGAAGATACAGATGCTCCTGTACAAGCCAAGATCAAATCAGGCAAAGGCATAGTCATCAAGGAGCCTGAGCAGCCTTAGGATAGATTTAGTAGATTTAACAACTTTGTAAATTTTGGTGTTAAAAATCTATGTAAACTATTGTTAAAGAAACTTTTGAAAGTTAAAACAAAACATTGATTGATGCTCATTGTGTTAGCATTATTATTCTGTGATGATATCTTATATATGTATTGTTTAAAAGTTACCCTGTCATATAATGTTTTTGTACATCATCATATGTGTTTGTTATGAATGGTGTATATCATTGACTAAGGGTTATGACTTCTCCAAATAGGGGGAGATTGTTGGGTACATTGGAAAATGTGTACTAGATTTAAAGAAGCCTCACCTTACTCAATGATATGCATTAATGTGTATTTGATGTTGTTTTGAGTTTATATGTGCAGGTTAAGAAAATACAAGAATGCAAGAAAAAGTTTCTAAGTCCATATGTCGACACCAGAAGAAGCTGCGTCGACACTTATGAAGGCTTGTGTCGACACTGGAGAAAAGCTGTGTCGACACTTGGAGTTAATTGTGTCGACACTTAGAAAGGTTGTGTCGACACCTGAAGAAACTGTGTAGACATACAGAGTCAGTGTCGACACACAGAGAAGCTTAGTCGACATCAACTGTGTCGACATATAGAGGCAGTGTCGACACACAGAAAAGCTTAGTCAACATCAACTGTGTCGACACACAGAGGCAGTGTTGACACACATAAGACTTTGTCGACATCAACTGAGTCGACAAGAGAAGCAGTGTCGACATACAGGACTTGTGTCGACACACAGCAGAGTTTCAACAAAGTTAAAGAGAAGAAGTGATTGTGTCGACACACAGAATTAGTGTCGACACATTCTACAGATGCTGTGTCGAGTAGTAGTGTCAACACCAAAGGAGTTGTGTCGACACCACCAAGGCTTGTGTCGACACTTAGTCTACTTGTGTCGACACATGATGAAGTTCAGTCTCGACACTTTGCTAACAGAGATAGTGTTTCAAGAAGTGACTGGATGACTTGACAACTGCCATTACCAACCGGTCTACTGCAACTATCAGAGCTGTCAGAAGTTTGTTAGAAACCGGATCAGCCGGTTACCATGGAGAAAGTCTATATAAAGGCATTTTTCCTTGGACAGAAAGGAGGACAGAGGAAAGAATATATACACATATAGTTACACAAAAATTGAAGAAGATTTTCGTCAGAAGATCTAAGAAGAATTTGGAGAGAGAGAGAGCTCCATCTTTTGAAGTGAAGAAAGGGACTTAAATCAACAAGTCGCTCAAGTGCAGATCCTGAACTAGTCTGCCAAGAAGGATTCAGATTGAGATCTGAATTTCAAGAAAGAAGCTGATTGAAGATCAACTTCAACGGAGTTCAACCCTACTGAGTTCAGATTCAAGAAGCTTTGAAGAAAGCTAAGAGTGGTTGTTCTCTGCCATCAGATTCTTCCAAGAACTGATCAAGAAGCCATCCATCCTTTCTCTCTCTACCAGGGTGGTGGTAAAATACATTGTTAAATTTATTTTCTGTAGGATCTTTATAAGATCTGAGTTGTAAGCCTGTGTTTATAAAGGCTGAGTTGTAGGAGATTATTTCTTCTGAGTGGTAGGCCTTGTTGAAGGCTGAGGTAGGGTTGTGAGCCTGAGTTATAGGAGATTGTGATCTCTGAGTTGTAGGCCTTGTTGAAGGCTGAGGTAGGGCAGATTGCCTGAGCTGTAGGAGTGTAGACTCACTCTGAGTTGTAGGAGCCTTATTTGGGTTCTGAGCTGCTGTAAGATCTGAGGATCTGAGGTGAAGAGAAGAAGTTAGGCCGAATATAGCACACTGCTAGATAGGCGAATGGGGAAAGTGGATGTACCCAGACCTTGGGGAACCACTATAAACTCTGTCTGCAATCTGTGATTGTGTGATTCTGTGAATTCTGTGTTGTGTTAGCTGTAGAATTAACTGTTTCAGATTAATTAACTGAATAGATATTCTGCCTTAGAAGAAAAAGGAATTACACCTATTCACCCCCCCTCTAGGTGTTTAGGAACTAATTCTTTCAAGAATATTCAACATAGTATCAATGTCATGTTGTTGAATTTTAGCAGTGCCTAGTCCTCCCACGGGAGATGGACAAAGGTTTATCTGCACCTTCACTCAGACGAATCCTGGTTCTCTTAAGGCGCGAATAAACATAGGTTCTTCTCCACCTCCTCTCGAACGGATCCCAGTCCTCCCAAACTAGATGTACAAAGATTTGGCTGCACCTCCCAGGAGAGGTGGACAAAGTTTCATCTACACCTTCACTACGATGAACCATGGTTCTCCCGAGGCACGAATGAACAAAGGTTCTTCGCCATCTCCACCCGGACGGGCCCCGGTCCTTGCAGGTGAGTTGGACAAAAGTTCAGCTGCACCTTCACTCAGACGAACCCCAATTCTCCTAAAGCGCAATCAAACAAAGGTTCATCTGTACTTTCACTTGGATGAATCCCAGTTCTCCTAAAGCGTAATCGAACAAAGGTTCATCTGCACCTTCGCTTGTACGAACCTCGGTTCTCCTAAAGCACTATAGAATAAGGGTTCATCCGCACCTTCACTTTAATGAACCCCGGTTCTCTTGAGGTGCGAACAAACAAAGGTTCTTCACCACCTTCATCCGGACAGACCCCAGTCCTCTCAGGAGAGATAGACAAAGGTTCATCTACACCTTCACTTGGACAAACCCCCGAATCTCCTAAAG
Source organism: Platanthera guangdongensis (assembly GCA_039583875.1). Taxonomy (NCBI): domain Eukaryota; kingdom Viridiplantae; phylum Streptophyta; class Magnoliopsida; order Asparagales; family Orchidaceae; genus Platanthera; species Platanthera guangdongensis. Next base: position 232,081,270 of record CM077150.1, read on the forward strand.
CGCGATCTAACAAAGGTTCTTCGCCACCTCATCTCGAATAAATTTTGGTTCTCCCAAAGCGCGATCGAACAAAGGTTCTTCACCATCTCTACTCGGATGAACCCCGGTTCTCCTGAAGCGGGGTCAAACAAAGGTTCTTCACCATTATTGCACGAATGAACTCTGGTCCTCCCCAGACAAAAGTAAGCAAAATTCCTTTTCTAAACCCCAGTCATTCTCAAAGAACGCACGAACAAAGGTTCGTCGTCACCTCTCGAAGAAAATAGATCTTTGAGTCCATCCACACTACCAAGGCAAGGGGCAAGTGTCCTCCCCGTCACACTCTCGATACAAATGCTCAACAACAACTACCAACTGTGGTGCCCAAAAACGAGGGATCTAAAAGCACTAGATGCTCAAAGGCCGCCAAAATGCATCACATAACACCAAGTCTCCATAGCAAGGACAAAAATCGAAGCAGTTTGGCAATTGATAAGATCCCCCATCGGGTGACGATGACAGAATCTTCACCACGCGGGACCGACATCATAGGGCAGTCGCAATCTTGACACATCACGATAAAATTCACTCAACCGAGTAAGGGAAATGACAAAGGTAATAGGCTAGCCGACAATGCCAAGCATGCGTACGACATGAATGCAATCAGCTGCTTCCCCATCGTCAACACCATCTTTCAACACAACACCTACTTAGGGGACAAAATTATTGGATCGGGTGGCCAACCTTAGAGGGGGGGGGGGGTGAATAAGGTTTCCAGATTAATTTAATAATTAAAATGAGTTTCACAAAGGGAAAACTGGTTCTGGATTCTACCGCCGGGCGCTAGCTTGCAAGCGCGCATCGGTATGTCACAGACCGCATTTTCTCCATAAAACTTTTCCTTTCAGAGATCTACCAACATACAACCATGAAATTAAAATAAGAATAAAGAACGAACAATAATTTTATTAAAAAGTAATGAAAGTGGTTTACAATTAAGAACTACTCAATCTCCATGATGCCTGAAATCGGAGGCGATGAAATATAAATTTCTATTTTTGTTTCTATACTGACCCTATACCCGAGCCGGTTGTCTCTCTCCGTTGCTCCCACCCCCCAGAAAGGACTTTTAGCCGGCTCTTCATCTTCCTCCCCGGAAGTGTCTTAGATCCCCCGATATCGGCGTCCCTCACGGAGACAATTTCTCACAAAATCCTTCCCGAATTCCGGCGAGCCTCCGGTCTATTTCTCTCAAAACCCATCCCGGATTTCGACGACCCTCCAGTCAATTTCCAACAAAAACCTTCCCGAAATTCGGCGACCTTGCGGTCGATTTCCCTCACACAAACAACTATACAATAAAGAGTTTAATGAGTAAAATACAAGGAGTTAAGAAATATATTCTCCCTCAAACGTAGAACTCCTTCGAGGTACGGTGTGCGGTCGATGATCTTGAATATCTTTCTTATTGCAGTCGATCTTCCGCAGATGGTCCTTGAAGATTTCGTTCGCCGGAGTTCTTCTATCACGAGCGGAAGGAGGAAACAATGCTTTTCCTTCAACAGAGATGTGAGTTTGTCGTTATTCCGATGGCGACTGAACCCTAGAATGAAATATTCTCCTTGGTTATGTCTCCAGGAAAAGAGACGCATGCTTTTATATGTCTGGAGAAAATAAGCTACCGCTGGTGGTAGAAATAATGCCTGACGGTAGGTCGATGCGCGTGGATGTAACAGTTTAAGAGCAGATTTGGAAAAATATCCTAAAACAATATTTTTCCACTTTTTCGTGTTATCACGACGCAGTACATTGTTATCGCCTAGCGGTAGTATGATAACTCGATGCTCGTTGAGAGGGCTAGCGCGCCGCGGTAAGGCTAGCAGCACGTGGTAGTTCACAGAGAACTTGTCCTAAATTAATACTGAAGCTGGGGGGTAGCGCTAGAGCTAGGCGGTAGGCGCTAGAGCTTGATTTTCTCGTTTTTTGTACCTATAAACATGCACACTATACCCAACACTCGTATGATCAAATACAACAAGAGATTTGATATTGTCAAACCAAAGAGATTCGAACCATAGGCTTCAACAAACTTCCCCGTTTGATAATATCAAATTCCGTTCATGAGATATTAAATATTAACATGTATGGTGTAATCCAATCACTAAGCGTGAAATATAATGTGTTGAACTAATTAATATAAAAATGATCAGAATGGCCCCCACTACATATGTGCTCCCCCTACATATGTGCTCCCCCTACATGAGATCTTCCCCTGGGTGACTAGCACTCAACACTCAACTAGCATAGGATATACTCATGAACACTCAATTTTCCCCCTTTTGATATTATTGAAAGGGTCGGGGATTAACGATCCTATCTCATGAACACCCACCTCTCTCCCTATGCGCACGAGATACTAAAGAGATGAGACAATATGCGCACATGCATAAAAAAATTCATAAGCAGTAATGGCAAAAATTGGAGCGGAACACCATGAATACAGACCTACCCAATATAGAACAAAAAAATAAATTGATTTGACGAGTTTTTCAGTGTAAAAGAAATTTGGACAGCACAAGTGAAACTAAATACACATGATTTAGAGTATAATGGTAAGAGATTTATAGAGTTAATACAATGTAACATTGTAAGGGTCAGGAATAGAAATCGTGTACTAGTACATATTGCTATAGACATATAATGCAGTGGAAGTCCAATTCTTATGCATGGAAGCATTAGATAGAATAATGACATGTGCACGTGTAGCATCAAAAGAAAAACATCAAGTAGAAATAATCTTTAGTACATGTTTTATCTCAATAATTCAATATACTAGTACAAGAGAAATAAAGTGAAAAATCATGTCACTTTTCTATCTACTTCATACCAAGATTCGAACAAGAGGCACTAACTTAAGTTTTAGTCTTTGCATAAAATTGAAACAATTCTTTTGACCAAGGTGCCCATCCTCACAATGCTTCTGAAAAGTTATCAGGAGGAGTGAGTAGTGCTAGGAGGGTATCCTTGACACATGATTTGGAAGCATATGATGTACTCATTTTTTCATTCAGTTTTTTTCACTATCATGTTTTATACCTTTTTGAGTTCAAGGACCCGAATCAATCAAAAACTATCCACATAGATAGATACACTTTGAATTGTATAGAAAAGACTTACTCACTAGAATTTTGGCCCAAAGTTCCAAACTCTATATAAAAACATGAACACCGTGACATTGATTATTGAAGTTATTTCTAGCATGTTAAACCCAATATCATGAGTTATAACATGTATGCATGACTTTCTACACGAGTGCATTTTTTAGGGATGTATGAATAGTGTAATGTCATTACGCTACCTAAATACTCACACATATCTAAAGGCATATTCAACATACGCTATCATGTCTTATCACACTCAGTAGCTAAGAACCTATAGATTCGGCACATCATGACATAATCAGACAATGTTAGCAGGAATTAACAATCCTAAATCAAACATTGCATGTAATTGTATGCTCTAGGTTCTAATCATGTATGTCCTAAGAAAGAACGATCCATAGTTTTTTTTTATTTTGGGTTTTGTATATATATTTCTTTTTAGTTTTAATAAGAAATAAAACAAATCAAACTGAAAAATAAAAATAAAGGTTTTTTTAGATTTTTGTTTGATTTTTGCAAACATACAAATAATGCACAGTGGACAAATGGAAAAGACACACCAGTCATAAGGACGGAAAGGCCAAAAAAAATAGAAAAACATAACATAAAATGAGTATTCAGAAATGACAACTTACCACCAACGCCAGTGCTACCGCGCAGCAGTAACTCACAAAAACTTAAGATCATCGAAAATTTCCCAGATTTCAATAATGTTTGCTTTCAACTTTTGAAAACAGTGATAAGGTAATGACACACTGGATTAACATGCTCGCACAAGTGTATGCATGAAATAAAGGTCATGTGATTAAAACCAATATGTGCATGCCCAAAATGAAAAACAATCCAAGCAATATGTTTGCATCCTAGCCCCGTACTAAGTGATAGATGGGCATGAGGAGCTACACAAAATGCCATAGGTTGGTGTGTTAATCCCATATGAATACAAAAGAACCCTTTTAACCTAATACTCTTTCCCCCCAGTGGCACTCAAGGACCTCCTAGAACACTCCCCGGTTAAGGACAAGATGTGGTTTACTGGTTTGTCTCTAATGCACACACACCTATGCCCCTGCTACTATGAGATACAAATAATTGGTTAATGATTGTGGTCATACCTATGCATTTAGTTCCTAAGTATTCATATATAGAACTATTGTTTCAATATGCAGTGAGCAAAATGATGTTCGATTTCTCGTCTATAATATTGCATTGATTTGTAGAGGTTTCAAAAACAACACATTCAAGCCCTTAATGCAAAGTTAACTGACAGAAATTAAATAATGCTTTAAACCATCCACAAATAGAACATTGGAGATAGAAAATATTTCGTTACTTATGTTGTCAACATCAAGAATACATCCTTTACAGCTGTCTCCAAAGGTCATCATGTCTCCTTTCTTCTTTTCCAGGCTAAGGAACTTGTCTTTGAGTACCACACGCTTTCCCTGTCCTTAGCCTGCCAATACACTTAAAAGGAAGATGAGGGTAAATATTTGGTTACCCAAGCTATTTCACCCATAATATAGGTAGACGCCTTCGATACCTAGATTTGCATTACTTTCTTTGAACCTCTCTTCAAGCATGAGTCAGACGTGTGACCAAACTTATTACACATGGCACACTTAACATAAGCAGTGGATACCGCCTTGTGTGATGTATTGGGGCTCCTGCTGGAAGATGGATGTGAGTTTCCAGATTTAATGTGATTAATGTTAAGTTTCATAAGCTTTTGGCTGGATTTAGTGGAGATGAGCTATCGCTGGTGAAAGAAATACCATCCGGAGTTAGCTCATAGTGTTTGTATCCCATCCCAAATCTTCCAGATCCCTGACAGTTAACCTAGTAGCATATCATGAGATTTTTGTCCAATTCCAAACTTTTGGATGATATGGTTCAGGTCATGGATCTTTGCCTTTAACGCGGTGTTTTCCGTGACCAACATCACACACCGGTTTGTGAATTGCTTATTCCCATTTTCAATGTGGCCAAGAGAAGTTTGAAGCTTCTTTTCCAAGTCCTTCCTCTTTTTGATAAGAGTTTCTTTTTTAGAGGAAGTCTTGGAGAGGTTCTCTTCCAGGTCTCTTATCATGATCAAGGAGTGAGAACACTCTTGGCACTTGACCTTCTCTTTTCCAAATTTAATAAGTTTGCTCTTCATACTCTTTAACTCCTTTTTTATTTGTTTATTTTTATATTTTAAGACATTGTTTTTTACTCAAATCATCTAATTTATCACATAATGTTTCATATAATTCAAGGAGTTCTTTGTAAGTGGGAGGAGTTATGTAACACCCCAAATCCCAAGTTGGGTTCAAGTTGAGTGACACGGCCTGGGACACGGGCGTGTCCCAGGGCGTGTCCTGCTCTGAATGGCTGAGCAGTCTATCGAGTGCTCGACAAACTGCACTCGACGAGTTCTCGAGAGGGAACACACCCTGCGATACGAGCATGTCATAGGGTGTGTCCCCCTCTGGTCGACAAACTTCGCTCGACAAAAAGCACGCTAGAGGCGTGTCTGCTGCTGTGTAAGGGCACACAGCCTGTGAAACGGGCGTGTCACAGGCCGTGTCCTTCTCTGGATTTGGCCAGGGCATTGAGGCCTGGTGAACACGGGCAGGACACGGCTGTGTCTCTGGGAACACGACGTATGAGACGGGCATGTCACTTGGCCGTGTCTTGCTCGGGTTGAGATGGGTGTATACCACCTAAGGTACACGGCCACATACACGGGCGTGTCTGAAGGCATGTCAAGTCACATGGCCTGTGACACTTGCATGACACATGGCCGTGTACTCTTCTGGATGAGTCGGTTGTGTGACGCTTAAGGTACACGGCCTGTGATACGGGCGCCGGAGAAGACTCTTTGGTTAAACGTTTAGGTTATGGAGTCGACGGGTTGTACCTGTGAAGGGTAATAGCAGGAAGTACTAGAGTGGTAGTCCAGGAAAAGACCCTTATGATGATTGTGATTCTCGATGGGATGGACCTGTGAAGGGCAGTAGCAGGAAGTACTGGAGCGGAAGTCTGGGAAAAGACCCTCTGATGCTTGTAATGTTTATGACGCTTGATGGGTTGTGCCTGTGAAGGGTAGTAGCAGGAAGCACTGGCTTGGCAGTCCAGGAAAATACCCTCAAGTGTGTGTTATGAATGTACGGTTAAGCCTAGGGATGGAAAATGAGTTATGTCGCTAACGCGAGGCATGGCTCCTAGCTAACCTATGAATGTAAAGCCAGTCCGTTGAGGACCATCTGGCTATGTGTGAGCTTGATGTGCTCTTAAAAAGGCTTTATGCCAAACAGGTAAGGTGAAATCGACCCGCGCCTTTTACTTAGCCATGAGTACGTTGGTATTCGGTGATGGCAAGGTGATTTGAGCAACGGAGGGGGGGTGTGGTTGATCCGACCTGCGTTATGTTCGTCCGACTTGAAGACCTAAAAGTACGGTCTATTGGAGCGCATAGCGAGAGTCTTAGGCTTGCGCGCTGCGACACCATGGGGGGCTACGGGCCAATCCCGGGTCGTTATAAGACTAAAGTCTTCGGCTGCACATCATGGAGCAAAATGCTCAAGTTTGTCATTGGGCTTCGGGTCTTGAACGGTGGTGGGCGACTGGTTTATCCGGTACACCAAGAATGTGCCCTGAGTGCACGGATCGTCGGGCCGCGTAGCTGACGGTTGTGATGGATTGTTTGTGCGTGATAGTACAATGTGTGATATAAATATATCTGCATATGAATCACTATGCCTGCAATGAAGGAATGCCACTACCCCAGGAACGGGGTTGGGTCGTTATAAATTAGTCAGCTGAATGCTGACTGTTGCCTTGTTTGCCACCGTTGGGTGGGATCTCCTCATACAGGTGATGGAGAGCCGAGTGGGACATATAAAGGCTGAAGTCCCTGCTGCTGCTGCTGTTAGCCCTTGAAGACTAAGCTGAAAATATTGTGTGTTGTTCATGTGTGACCGGCCTGCGCGCCGATGTTTGGAAGCCACTTTTGTAAAGAGCAAATATAAGTCCATAAGGCCAAATGCTATTGTATTTGTTGTACATTCCTATATAAATGTGGGTGTTTATATTAGTGGACATTCATGGTTGGAGTTCAGTTTTTCTGTTATAAGCTTCTGCTAGAAGGCTATGAGTTAGGATGCACAACTCTGATATCAACCCGTGACTTTGCCGCCTGTTTTGTGGCATATAGTGTGGGGCCCCGGCCGGACCTTCTATTATATGCTATATGAACGGATGGAGATGTTATATTTTTATTATCAGCTGTCTCAGTCTTTCCCTTTTGCATTCGTGATCGAATTCTTTTATGGGGTGGCGAGCACGTGTACGTGTGAACCGCGTTAACACCAATAAACTCTTGAATGTCCACGTAGGAATGCAAATAAACTTGTTTAAGGAATCCGCTGACGTTCACGGGTATGGGATCCCCTACGCAGGCGGAGGACTGGTTGTCGCGCGTCAAGCATATCTTGATGGCGATCAGGACGGAGAAAGATCAGAAGGTCACATTTGCCACCTTATTATTGGAAGGATAGGCGTGGCTATGGTGGGACTAGATCGAGTTACACCACTTAGCTGGCAGGCAATTAACATAAGTTTCGATTGAGGAGTTCCCAGGCCTATTCCTGGAAAAGCACCTACCACCGGCACAACGTATTGCCATGGAAAATGAGTTCCAATGGCTAACGCAAGGTTTCCCCCACCAGAGGGTGGATTGCTAAGGGATTCCCTTGGGTTGATTCTTGGAATCCCCAATAGTTTGGCATATAGATCCGTAAATGGAGTACGGAATAGGCATCATTTGTGAAGCCCATCTGGACAGGTTGGTCTTGATTGGTGATGTTGTATTTGCGCACCGAAGAAGACTCTGTGGTTAAACGTGTAGGTTATGGAGTCGATAGGTTGTACCTATGAAGGGTAGTAGCAGGAAGTACTGGAGTGGTAGTACAGGAAAAGACCCTTGTGATGCTTGTGATGCTCGATGGGTTGGACCTGTGAAGGGCAGTAGCAGAAAGTACTGGAGCGGAAGTCCAGGAAAAGACCCTATGATGCTTATAATGTTTATGACGCTTGATGGGTTGTGCCTGTGAAGGGTAGTAGCAGGAAGTACTGGCTTGGCAGTCTAGGAAAATACCCTCAAGTGTATGTTATGAATGTACGGTTAAGCCTTGGGATGGAAAATGAGTTCTGTTGCTAATACGAGGCGTGGCTCCTAGCTAACATATGAATGTAAAGCCAGTCCCTTGAGGAGGGTCTGGCTATGTGTGAGCTTGATGAGCTCTTAAAAATACTTTATGCCAAACAGGTAAGGTGAAACCGACCCGTGCCTTTTACATAGCCACGAGTATGTTGGTATTCAGTGATGGCAAGGTGATTTGAGCAATAGGGGGTGGTTGATCCGACCTGCGTTATGTTTGTCCGACTTGAAGACCTGAAAGTGCGGTCTGTTGGAGCGCATAGCGAGAGTCTTAGGCATGCGCGCTACGACAATATGGGGGGCTACGGGCCAATCCCGGGTTGTTATAAGACTAAAGTCTCTGGCTACACGCCATGGAGCAAAATGCTCAAGTTTGTTGTTGGGCTTCGGGCCCTGAACGACAGTGGGCGACTGGTTTATCTGGTATACCAAGAATGTGCCTAGAGTGCATGGATCATCGGGCCACGTGGCTGACGATTGTGATGGATTGTTTGTGCGTGAGAGCATAATGTGTGATATAAATATATCTGCATATGAATTACTATGCCTGCAGGGAAGGAATGTCACTGCCCCAGGAACGGGATAGGGTCGTTATAAATTGGTCACCTGAATGCTGACTGTTGTCTTGTTTGCCACCGTTGGGTGGGTTGTCCTTGTACAGGTGCTGGAGAGCCGAGCAGGACATATAAAGGCTGAAGTCCCTGCTGCTGCTGCTGTTATCCCTTGAAGGATAAGTTGAAAATATTATGTGTTGTTCATGTGTGGTCGGCCTGCGCGCCGATGTTTGGAAGCCACTTTTGTAAAAAGCAACTGTAAGGCCATAAGGCCAAACGCTATTGTATTTGTTGTACATTCCTATATAAATGTGGGTGTTTATATTAGTGGACATTCATGGTTGGAGTTTAGTTTTTCTGTTATAAGCTTCCGCTAGAATGCTATGAGTTAGGATGCGCAACTCTGATATCAACCCGTGACTTCGCCGCTTGTTTTGTGGCATATGGTGTGGGGCCCTGACCGGACCTTCTATTATATGCTATATGAACGGATGGAGATGTTACAAGTTACCTCAGTGTTGCTATGGGCACTAGATTCTCCATCTGAGTCATTGTGATGTTCCCCCCATTACACAAAGATTCACCATGTCTTCACTGCTTGAATTGGAGGTGCTCGACTTGTCAGAAATAACATCATCTCATGTAGACACTTTGAGCACTTTCCTCTTTTCTTTGTCTCTGTCTTGCCTCTCCTTTTCTTCATTTTAGAGATTTGAGCAATCCCTCTTTATGTGCCCAAACTTGTGAGGGTGAAAGCACTCAGGAATAGGCTTTTCTTCATCGCTCCCTGACCCCTTTGACGATCTGGTCCATCTCCTCTTCTCTACTACACCTTTCTTCAAAAACATTTGTACTTCTCTTTCCTCTTGGAATCTTTCAAGAATTTTCTAAATTGTCAAACATAAAAGTTTTCTTCACCTTCATCATCAGACTCTTCTGCATTCAGTGCTAGAGCATTATTCTTTATCTCCCTTGAATATTACTCACTTTGTATCTTCAACTCTAATTCATGGGTCTTAATATTCTCAATTAGGCTTTCAATTTCCAAGATGTTGATATTGTGTGACTCAGCAATGACGGTCATTTTTGGATCGAGCTATGGAGGAAGAGATCACAATACTTTCCACACCAAATCTCCATCTGAAAATGTCTTTTTGAGAGAACCAGAGGCATTGACTATGTTCGTGAAGTGTGTGTACATGATATCCACCTCCTTTTACATCTCCATTCGGAACTGCTCATATTCATATTCCAATTAAAATAGCTTCAATTCCTTCACCTACGAGGTACCTTCATGCATTAGCTCAAGTAGTCGCCATATATCATAAGCACTTTCACAGTTGTAGATTCTATTCAATTCAGTTTTATCTAACGCATAGTAAAGTGAGTTCATAGCTTTCATATTATTATTACATTTTAGTTTATCAGAGTCATCCCATTTATCACGTGGTTTCTCCACAACTTGATCACCTATAGTGATAATGAGTGCAATATATTTCATTTGAATCATGGACCACACGTCCATGTTTTGTGTCATCAAGAAAATTTTCATGCATGTTCTCCAGTGGTTGTAGTCACTCCCCATAAACAATGGAGGTCTACTTACACTCTATTTTTTAGGAAATGCATGATTTCCATATGACCATCTTACTTCAGCATTTTAATCCTTTTTGAAGTAACCTGCTCTGATAACACTTGTTGGAATGAGTAGCCAACCTTAGAGGGGGATTAATAAGGTTTTCAGATTAATTTAAAAACTAAAATGAGTTTCGTTAAGGATAAAGCTGGTTCTGGATGCTACCGCGGGGCGCTAGCTTGCTAGCGGGCGACGGTAGGTCACAGAACTCGTTCTTTCCATAAAACATTGCCTTTTAGAGGCTCATACACCCTTCGGCTATCTACCAGCATACAACCAAGAAATTATAATAAGAATAAAAAATGAACAATAATTTCATTCAAAAGTAATAAAAGTTGTTTACAATTAAGAACAACTAGATCTCCACGATGCCGGAGATTGGAGGAGATGAAATATAAATTTCTCCTTTTGTTTTGATACCAACCCTATACCCAGACCGGTTGGCTCTCTCCCTTCCCCCCCGGAAAGGTCTTCGAGCCAGCTCTTCACCTTGATCCTTGAATGTATCTTGGAGCCCCACTAGATTCCCCGATTTAGACGTCCCTTACAGAGATGATTTATCACGAAATCTTTCCCGGATTCCGATGACCCTCCGTTCGATTTCTCATGAAACCCTTCCTGGATTTTGACGACCCTCCGGTCGATTTCCCATGAAACCATTCCCAGATTTTGATGACCCTCCAGTCGATTTCCCTCACACAAATAACTAGACAATAAAGAGTTTAAAGAGTAAAATATAAAGAGTTAAGACATTGTTTCTCCCTCAAACGTAGAACTCCTCCGAGAAAAAGTGCGCGATCGGTGCTCTTGAATATCTTTCTTGTTGCAGTTGATCTGTCATGAATGGTCGTTGAAGATTTTGTTCGCTGAAGTTCTTCAATCACGAGCGGGAGGAGGAATCAATGCTTTTTCGTCAACGGTGATGTAAGCTTGTCCTTCTTCAGATGATGGCTGAACCCTAGAATGAAATATTTTCCTTGGTTATGTCTCCAGGAAAAAAAAGCGTGCTTTTATATGTCTTGAGAAAGTAAGTTACCTCTGGCGATAGTGATAGCGCCCGACAATAGGTCGATGCGCGTGGATGTGACAACTGTCTAACAGATTTGGAAATATATCCAAAAATAATATTTCTCTGCTTTTTCGAGCTATTGCGGCGCGGTACGTTGCTATCGCCTAGAGGTAGCATGGTGACTCGACGCTCATTGAGAGAGCTACACGTTGCGGTAAGGCTAGCGCCACGCGGTAGTCCACAAAGCACTTGTTCCAAATTAATTTTGAAGCTAGCGCGGGCTATAGCACTATCGCTCGGCGGTAGGTGGTAGAACTTGATTTTCTCATTCTTTTATACATGTAAACCTTCACACTATACCCAACACTTATATGATCAAAAACAAACCCAGGTTTGATATTGTCAAACTAAAGATATACAACCCATAGGCTCCAACAGGAATGCCCCCACATCCTTCACAGCATACGAAGGCCCAGCCAAGCATAAGACAAAGTTCAACTGCACGTAGCCACAATGCGCCTACCTTCATAGACATCATATCAAGGTCCACTCAGCTGTCCAACCTCACTCTACTACTTGGCCTAGGACTTCTGTTATTCTACAAATATGAAAGTTCGCACCATTGCAACATCCCAAGGCACAAACACTATCAATGACCTCCGCCTCTAGAAGCTCCACCCAGCTCCCGATATGAATGTGTTGATGCTGAAGGATCACATATACTTAGTTTGGTAATATCAATTCCCATATTATATTGGATCACATCTTGTGTTTAGTAGAGTGTGTAGGTTTACAGGTTCAACTGATGCATGAAGCTCTCTTATGGCACTTACCGTCGAGCGGTAGTAGTTACCGCCTGGCGGTAGCATGAATTATTTTGGCAAGCACCTAGAACTTACCGCGCCAGGCGCTAGCTTTGTACTACTCCATGCTAGCCTAGAAGACGCATGACCTATTGTCAGGCAATACCATTCCTACTGCTGGGCGATAGTATTATACCGCACCGCGTTAGCCACTTGACGATCGTCGAGACTGGCTGATTTGTCGATATTGGTTGATTCGTCGAGACAACTGTGTTGGAACTCCTTCTTACTCATTTGGGCTAGGATTACTATTATTTGTTTAAGATATTTATTATGACCCAACTTGCATAGACTAGGGTCATAGGATTATTTCCAGGGTTGTTACTATAGAAGGAATTCCAGAGAAGCTCAGTTTGACGAACACAGAGCTCAGTTCGACGAACTCAGATTTCTAACTCTAAAGAACAGTTCAACGAATGAAGAAATCAGTTCGACGAACTCCATGATCAGTTCGACGAACACAGAGCTCAGCTCGATGAATATATTTCTCAGTTCATCCAAGCTCTGTTCGACGAAGGCCAAGCTTAGTTCGACGAACGCAGATCTCAGCTCGACGAAAGTAAAGCTCAGTTCATCAAAGTGCAGTTCGACGAAAGCCAAGCTCAGATCAACGAATTACTTGCCGAGTTCGACGAATTCAACGGTTTCTATATTGACAGTTAACAGAATGTTTTCAATTATTTAGTAACTGACACTTTGATATTTAATATTAAATATTCTAACGAATATTGCAGTTTAAGGCAGCATTAAATATGGATTTCTCACAGAGTTATTAATCTAATTAATTACCAAGGCAGTAACAAATTCTAATGGGATTCAGACGTTTCAGAATCATCTTATTTCAGAAGTTTGAATTCTTCCCTAAACAGTTTAGATATAAAAAGTATTGTTGCTTCACGGGTGACAGATTATTTTGGGAACTAATAGTGATACACAGAGATTTTGGAATATTCTGTTTCTAACTCTCTAAGAGACATCAAATTACATATATGTCTGAATTATCTTCTGGAGAGAAACAACATTCAAGAAGGCCTACACCCTGAAGAAAAGCTCTCTTCCCTTGATCACAAATTCTATTCAAATCAGGGGGAGCTTTTCTCAACAACATCCACTAAAGTCTTCTCAGAGAAACTTGAAAGATAAGACAACATCTAAACTCCTTTTAGTTTATTCCTAATATGTGTACAGGGTTATAACTCCCTTCAAAACTTAACTCTTGGTTCATAAGTCACCTTATCAAAGGACTTAGATTTGGATTTTGGGAACCTGATTAAAAGCTCAAAGGGCTCCTAGATCTCCCTTAGAAAATAGATCTTCTGGTGACAGGGCACCTAATCAAAAACCTGTAGTGGATTCCAAGCAGGGTGGTAGAAGAGTAGACGTACCCAGATTTATTGGGGAACTACTATAAAATTCCTTGTGTCGTCTGTGATTGCTTTTCTATTAATTTGTGTGCTGTGATTTTTTATCTATCTATCTATATATATATATATATCACTTAATTTCTAACTGCTAAAAAAATAAAATCAAAGTTTTAATATACACTATTCACCCCTCTAGTCCCCGTTAGTGTAAAGTTAGATTTATCCATTCACTTTCAATTGGTATCAGAGGGAGGTTGGTTGTTTTACAGGCTAACACCTGAACCAACAGATCCTGATAGATCTTGTTTTACCTACTTGTTTGATTTTATCATGGCACAAAATAAGGAGTATGCAAACACTAGACCTCTTATTTGCAATCTTAATAAGTTTGCATTATGGAAAGCAAGGATTAGATTATATATGAATTCTATTGATGAGGATAACTACAATCCCATTTTGATAGGTCCACCTCTACCACTGGCAACAACAAGTGTTAACCCAGAAATCGGCGATCCTAAGGTAGCCAGCTCGCTAGTCCCGACCTTACAAATTCTCCATGGAGTCCGCGACAAGTCCAAGTGTAGGAGGATAGATTTATCTGTCCGCCCGGGTCGCATAGCTACCGCATGCCCTGCGGGACGGCGGGATATTCTCATAGATAACCCTTACAGGCCGCGTGGTTAGGCCTGCTAACTACGCAGTATATTTCCTTACAGGAGGCAATCTAAAGCAACATGAAGTGATCTGCGTGATCTATTCCTTCAGTCCGCCAGGTCGCCCAGTCGGCGTCAACCTTAGACCAACTCATCCATCGCGGACTCGGCAGACTCACTCTCCGGCTCGCCAGAAGAGGGGTTCCATCTCCCCTATAGGGGCGACCTCCTGCCTCAGGCCGTCCACCAGCGGCGGCCTCCTTCCCCAGTCCACCCACCAGGGGCGGCCTCCTGCCCCAGGCCGCCCACCAGGGGCGGCCTCCTGTCCTAGGCCGCCCACCAGGGGCAGCCTCCGGTCCCAGGCTGCCCACCAGGGGCAGCCTCCTGCCCCAAGCCGCCCACCAGGGGTGGCCTCCTGCCCCAGGTCGCCCACCAGGGGCAGCCTCCAATCTCAGGCCGCCCACCATGGGTAGTCTCCTGTCTTAGGCCGCCCACATGGGGCGGCCTCCTACCCCAGGCCGCCTACCAAGGGCGGCCTCCTGCCCTAGGGCACCCACCAGGGGCGGCCTCCTGCTCCTCAGGCCGCCCCTATGCCTCAGCAGCCCAAAGGAGGCAGCCTGCCTTCTCCTAGTCTGGCCAGCCGGGCAGCTTGCTCGCCGAGTCCACACAAAGCTCCATGATGATGTCACAGGGCCCTGCTTTTAGAAGACCTTCCCCGGGCCTATAAATAGTGTTAGGTACATTGGAAACTGTGTACCTGATTTGGAGAAGCCTCACTTAACTCAATGATATTCATCAATGTGTATTTGATGGGATGTTGAGTTTTGATGTGCAGGTTAAGGAAATGTAGGAAAAGTTTCTAAGTACAAGTGTCGACACTTGTGAAGAAATTGTGTCGACACCAGAAGCAGATTGCGTCGACACACTGGACTTGTGTAGACACATAGAAATTCAGTCTATAGCAACGGTGTCGACACACAGGACTTATGTCGACACACTCAATAATTATGTCAACAACAATTGTGTCGACGCACAGGACTTGTGTCGACACACACAAGGATTCTGTCAAACACCAACTATGTCGAGACTAGAATCTATTGTGTCGACACACAAGACTTGTGTCGACACACAAGACTTGTGTCGACATATTCCACAGAAGCTATGTTGAGTAGATAAAGAAGGGATGTGTCGATATTGTGTGAGCTGTGTCGACATCTTCAAGAATTATGTCGATACATGGTCTATTTGTGTTGACACATTTGAAGTATTATCTTGATGTTTTTCTGCTGAGATAGTGTACAATGAGGTATCATGTGTCAAGACTAAAGACTTGACTGTTGTCATAACTAACAAAGCTGTTGCATCTGTCAGAGCTATCAGAAGGCCGTTATGAACCGGATCAGACGGTAACCTCAGATGGGTCTATATAAAGACCTGTTCTATCATCAAAAAGAGAGATCAAAGAATAAAGGACTTGACATTTTTACTAACAGTTGAAATCTTCAAGTCATCAAGAGAAGGCAGATTCTGAACAAGTCTGCAAGAAGATTTCAGATTAAATTCTAATTAGAAGAAGGAAGTTGGATTGAAGATCATCTCCAACTTCACAAGAAGATCAACTTTACTTTGTTCAGATTCAAGCAGCTTTGAAGAAGCTAAGACAGGTTGAATCTTAAGCAATCAGATCACTCATGAACTGATCAAGAAGCCTTCACCCCTTTCTCTCTCTCTTGGGTGAAGGATTTATCTCTTTTATAATCAATTTTTCTATAAGATCTTTTATAGATCTGAGTGTAAGAGAGTTATCTCTCTGAGTTGTAAACCTATATCTATAAAGGCTGAGGTAGGGCTGATAGCCTGAGGTAGGGATTGATTTCTCTGAGCTGTAGGCCTGGTGAAAAAGGCTGAGGTAGGGCTAGATCGCCTGAGTTGTAAGAGTGTGGACTCACTCTAAGGTAGGATTCTCTGGAAGAATCTGAGTTGTAGCACTTGGTGAAGTGTGAGCTGTAGGAACCATTCTGGGTTCTGAGTTGTAAGATCTGAGGATCTGAGAAGAAAGAAGGGAGTTAGGCCGAATTTAGTATACTGCTAGATAGGCGAAGGGGGAAAGTGGATGTACTCATCTCTTGGGGAACCACTATAAATCTGTGTGTATGCTGTGATTGGTTGTGTTTCTATTAATCTGTGTTGTGATAGTTGTTGCATAGGTTGTCTACTAGTGATATATATTAACTTCCTTAATAAAAAGAATTGAACATATTCACCCCCTCCCCCTCTAGGTGTTTAGTATATCTTGAAACCAATTCTTTCAAGTGATATCATAGCGAGGTTACTCAAGATTAGACTTAACAGTCTGAGTTGATCTATAAGGCAGTTATCAGAAAGTCAAAATGGGTTCAGGTGAAAATCACAAGGAACTTGGATCCATGAAATTACCCATATGTAGAAAGGAAATCTTTGGCATATGGAAAGAGAGAGTCAGATTATTCATGGAAGCTTCTGACCCAAGAATCTACATCACAGTTAAAGAAGGTTCATTCATTCCTATGAACATCTCATTTCTTGATGCCAACCTCAGGACTCCAAAAAGTTACTCTAAAATGACAAAGGATGAGATCATCTTAGCCACTATGGATAAGAGAGCACATAACATAATAGTTAGTGATATAGATGACTCAACTTTCCAAAACTTGGTTCACTGCAAAACCTCCAAGGAAATGTGGGACACATTGATTGTCTACATGGAGAGATCAGAAGAAGTAAGAGAGGACAGAAAGTCTATGCTAAATCAAGAATATGAAAGTTTTAGACAAACCAAAACAGATAGCATAACTGAGTGCTACCAGAAGTTTTTCAGAATAGTTAATGAGCTAATGTCATATGGAAGAGTTTTTAGCACATATGATCTCAATGATAAGTTTCTCAGATCACTGACCAAGGACTGGGATACCAAGATATGTGTCATCAAGGAAGTAGCTAAACTTGGAGACACATCTCCTCCAACCCTATTTGGAAAATTTCTATCATATAAGATGCAGCTTATGGCCAGAAAGGAGGAGGAGAAAAGCAACAGGCCTGAGTATAAAGAGAAATATGTGGCCTTCATGGTTGAAGCCACAAAGAAGGACATGAGGATGTCTCCATCTCCTCCTAGGAAAGCTGCTGAAGTTATCTCAGATAATTTTGACAACAACACATCAGACAGCCCTAATTCTGATGAAGACTTTGCTGCCTTCACAAGGCAATTCCAAAGATTCATGAAGAAAAAACAGTGGAGAACCAAGCCATCTTGCTCACATTCCATGGATGAATATTACCAGAAAAAGAAATCTTCTAAGAAAGACAGGTATGATTCTAAACCTAGCAAAGTAACTTCTTCTAAGATTATTTGTTATTGTTGCAATAGCTCTGGACATGTTGTAGCTGACTACCTTGATAAAATAAAGGAATCTAATGATAAGAAGAAGCATCAAAATAAGGGCAAGAAGGAGAGATCCTTTGTTGCAAAGAAGTAGAAAAGTTGGACTGACTCCTCATCATCAGGTTCAGGAGAAGAGGTTGATGCTGAAGCCTATATTGGATTGTTCACTACTGAAGAAGATTTAGTAGAATCTAAATTCTTGCAAATGCTGGACTCTATAAATGGGATTGAAGATCATCATTGCAGGGGGCTGATGGCTTTGTCTGAGGAAGATCAATGCCAGGATCAGCCTGGTCCCAATAAGGTAAACAACCTATCTTCAGTTTCTAATTATTATACTAGATCAGAATCAGAAGCATCTGCATCAAGAGATGAGAATGGTTTTGAATCTGAAGGGGATGTCCATCAACTAATTGATGAGTATGGTGATCTGTTGCAAGCTCTTAAGAGAAGCAAAATCCTTATCAAAAAACAGGCTAAGGAAATTGCATCTCTTAAATTGGCTGCATCAGATTCAGCAAAAATACTGGATCTGAAGTTAAATGAAGTTGCCAAACTGAAAAACATAACTTTTATTCAGATAGTTACAATTACCTTCAAAAATGATCACATCAAGAGTCTGGAAGTCAGACTTCAAAGAGAGAAGGATCTTGTGGCAAAGTTCTCAAAGCCAAAGTTAGTCTTACCCTTAATTGATAACTTCATCCTCCAAAAGGGTAAGACATGATTAGGATTCAAGGGAAGAACAAGGGCAGCTAATTCCAAAAGAAAAGGCAAAGCCTCAGTTCAACCACTAGCCTCCAAACCCCCTTTTTGTTTCAGGAAAGTGATGCAACCTACTAACAGGTATGACCATGACATCATACATGGTCACTGTAAGCATGGTGATTAGAATGACAAGAGTGCAAATGCCAATAGGGCAGCCCATAAAAAACACACCATTTTCTTTAGGAATTATCAGTGTTTGATGCACCAGCCCCAACACTCAATAAAAGAACCACTGTACCTACAGAATTAAGTATTGCTGACAATAATGTTGTTAGGAATGTACTCAAAAGAAGATACAATAGATATGAGTGATGGTGTTGTGGTAAAGTGGGTCATTATGCCATTGATTATTGGCACAACACTAGTGTCAAGAGAAATACCAGCTTACTTGTCAAAAAGGCTGCAGGTAAGCATGTCAAACTTCAGTCTAACCTGAACCTAGAACCCAATAATTATTGGGGTTCTAAGGTTAGGTAATCTTATTTGATGCAGGTGAGTCCAAGTGACCATACCCCAATATGGTACTTGGACAGTAGATGTTCCAGGCATATGACTGGAACAAGAAGGATGCTAGAGTATTACTCTCCCATAGAAAATAGACCCAAAGTGATCTTTGGTGGATCTAAAAAGGGGGTCATCAAAGGGTTTGGTAACATTTCCAATAGATCTATCACTATCACCCAAGTGGCTTATGTGAAAGGTATGAAACATAACCTAATAAGCATAAGCCAACTAAGTGATCTTGGTTATGACACTTCTTTTATTAAGAATGGGTGCCAGATTAGAAGGATAAGTGATCAAGAGGTCATCTTGTCAGGTTATAAAAAGGAAATGTCTATTGTCTAAATTTTGTGAGTAAGAATAAAGATTCTCATGTTTGCCTAGTCGCAGATGAGAAAGCTTCTCATTGTGTCAAATGGCACAAGAGGCTTGCTCACCTTAACTACAAGACTATAGGTCAACTCTTTGTAAAGAGTCAGTGAGTAATGGTCCTCAGGTCAAGTGCATCAAGGAGGGTGCATGTTCAGCTTGTCAAAAAGGCAAACACACCAAGACCTCCTTCCACAGTCTTGATACCAAAGATTCAGTGAGGTGTTTGTACCTCCTGCATATGGATCTATTTGGTCCTATACCAGTTCATAATCTAGGTAGGAAAGCTTATACCTTTGTGATTGTGGATGATTATTCTAGATTTACATGAGTTTTCTTCCTGAGGCAGAAATCTGAAACCCCTACTATCTTCCACAATTTTGTTAGGCAAATTCAGAATGAACTTAATAATTTAGTGGTCAAAATCAGAAGTGACCATGAGACTGAATTTCAGTCTGAATGCATGACAAGGTTTTGTGAAGAACTTGGGATTCATCAAGAGTTCTCCTCACCTAGAACTCCCCAGCAAAATGGGATTGATGAAAGAAAGAATAGGACTCTAATTGAGGCTGGTAGAACACTACTAAGTGACACTTCTCTCCCAGAATATTTCTGGGCTGAGGCAGTAAACACTGCATGTCATGTTCTCAACAGAGCATCCATCATCAAAAGCCACAATAAGAGACCCTATGAGATTATGAAAGTCAGAAAACCAAATTTAGCCTACTTTAGAATCTTTGGTAGCAAGTGTTATGTTCTTAATAATGGCAAGCACTATTTAACTAAGTTTGCTTCCAAATCCCAAGAAGAGATATTTGTTGGGTACAGTAACAGCAGTAAGGCATATAGGATCTACAACTTGACTACTCAAGCTGTAGAAGAATCTGTTCATGTATTCTTTGATGAATCTAAGCTAATCAACTGTGAGCTATCTAACACTTCTTGTAGCTCTATAGGTTTGAAGGAAAAGATAGACATGCTAACCATTAGTGAAGACCAACCTGCAAGACAGGATGAGGAAAATGATGGATGTTGTCTAGGGGGAGTACAAGACCCACAAGTTGATGATTATGAAGACAATGAAGTACAGCATGGTGGGGAGATTGGAGGAAATCAAGTTATGGATAGATTGCCTCCAGTAATAAGACATCTAAGGGATCATCCAGCACACCAAATTATTGGTGATCAAAGATATGGTATTCTGAGCAGAAGCAAGAACTTGAACACAGTTCTATGCTCAAGTTTCCTATTTCAGATGGAACCCAAGAAATTTGAAGAGGCCATACAAGACCCAAATTGGATTGATGCCATGCAGGAAGAACTGAATCAATTCAGAAGATGTAAACTCTGGAAGTTGGTTCCTAAACCAAAGAATCACAATATCATAGGGACTAAATGGATCTACAGGAACAAGTTAGATGAAAATGGCATTATAGTCAAGAACAAAGCAAGACTGGTGGCAAAAGGCTACAGACAGGAAGAAGGAATAGACTTTGACCAGATATTTGCCCTAGTGGCAAGGTTAGAAGCAATAAGGTTGTTCCTTGCCTATGGAGCTTTCAAAGGATTCAAGGTATTCCAGATGGATGTAAAGTCAACATTTTTGAATGGTGACTTAAAAGAGGAAGTTTATGTTGAACAACACTCAGGTTTTGTAGATCCTCTTTATTCTAACTATGTTTATAGGCTTAAGAAAGCTCTATATGGATTGAAACAAGCCCCTAGGGCTTGGTATGAAACATTGTCTACCTTCCTCATTGAGAATAAATTCTCAAGGGGGAAAATAGACAAAACTCTATTCCTAAGGGAATCAAAAGGCAATACCATCCTAGTCCAGATATATGTTGATGACATTATCTTTGGATCAACTGAAAACAACCTTTGTAGAAAGTTTGTTAAACTTATGCAAGAGAAGTTTGAAATGAGCAGCATGGGTGATCTAAAATTCTTCTTAGGACTCCAAGTTAGACAGACTGATGATGGAGTTAATTAAGAAATATGGCATGGAGTCATCCTCCACCATGAGAACTCCAATGGGGTCAAGTATGCCTATAGGAAGAGATGATGCAGGAAAACTTGTAGATGAGTCTTTGTATAGAGGGATAATTGGCTCCCTTCTTT
This sequence comes from Platanthera guangdongensis, assembly GCA_039583875.1. Classification (NCBI taxonomy): domain Eukaryota; kingdom Viridiplantae; phylum Streptophyta; class Magnoliopsida; order Asparagales; family Orchidaceae; genus Platanthera; species Platanthera guangdongensis. Next base: position 232,102,872 of record CM077150.1, read on the forward strand.
ACTTAACTACTAGTAGACCAGACATCATGTATGCTACATGTGTCTGTGCTAGGTATCAAGCTTGCCCAAAAGAATCTCATTATACTGTTGTCAAAAGAATCTTGAGATATCTTAAGGGAACACCAAATCTTGGCCTTTGGTACCCTAAGAATAGAGATTTTCTACTAACAGGTTATTCAGATGCAGACTTTGTAGGATGCAAAGAAGATAGGAAACGCACCACTAACACATGTTAGATCCTAGGTGGAAGATTGGAGTCATGGAGCAGGAAAAAGCAGACAAGTGTGGCTATATCCACTACTGAGTCAGAATATGTAGCTGCAGACCGTTGTTGTGCTCAGCTGTTATGGATACAACATCAACTTGAAGACTATGACATCAAGGTAAGTAGAACTCCATTATTTTGTGATTCTACTAGTGTCATATCTATTGCTAGAAATCCTGTTTCCCATAGCAAAACTAGGCACATAGAAATCAGGTTTCATTTCATTAGAGATCATGTTAAAAAAGAAAACATAAGTTTAGAATTTGTCAACACTAATTATCAAATTGCTGACATGTTCACCAAACCACTGGATGAAACTAAATTCAATTACTTTAAAATTGAATTAGGCATGCTAAACTTGGAATAGAATGATAAATATGACTAAGTAATTCTGTGTCGACACATAAAGAAATCTGGGTCGACACTTAGTAGTTCGTTTCGCCACATAAGGAAAATTTTGTCGACACACCAAGAAGATTATGTTGACACTCCGAATTTGGTGTCGACACATAGCTCTCCTGACACTTAGATACTGGTGTCGACACATACAGACATCTGTGTTGACATACAAAAATTAGTGTAGCCTCTTAAGGTTGTCAGTGTCGACACATCGCAATTGGTGTCGACACATAGTATTGTAATACCTTTACATTTTCTATCGAGACTTTAGTAGTCTGTGTCGACACTATCCCAACTGTGTCGACACAATAAGCTTATTTTCGCCCGCCTTTGTCCTTCTTTATTTAGAAACATATAAATAGGTGGAAGCAAAACCCTGTCGACTACGCTCTCAGAATTCTCGAGACCAAATCTTTATGTCGACAAGACCTTCATCTTCCTTCTTTTCCTCTACTCTCTCTCTCTCTCTCATCCCTAATGGCGCCAAAAATGGAAGAGAACATCAACGAGGGATATGAACTGGTTCGTAATGCGTTTGAGACTGCCACACAAGAAATCTAAGCCATGATTACTCTAATCACCGATAATGGATTGGAGTACTTAGTCTCAAAACCTACTAGGATATGGAAGAAGGAGGTTCTTGAATTCTACTCGTCAGCATCAATGGATTTGAAGGGCATGAAAATTAAATCATATATCCAAGGAACTAAGTTAAAACTCACACAGAAGAGTTTAAGTAAGACACTTCAGCTTCCCAGGGTTAAGGAAGAAGATGACATAGCATCTTATATGACAAAAGATGCTCTCTAATGGTGTGGACTTGATCCCACTACCAAGATTGGATCTTCAATGAACAGGAAGGGAATGAATTCCCGGGGCAAATTCCTATCTGAGACTATAGGCAAGGTTATTCTGTGCAAATCAGGAGGACATGATAGGATTTCAGCCTATATGTTCAATCTCATGATCAGAGTTATATTCAAGGTGAAAACTAACTGCTCTATTGTTGTCTTTGAAAAGATCAAAGAAAGTATCAAGAAACCTAATATGGGCAGAATACTAAGCTTGTATTTAACTTTGAATATTCCAGAGGTGATGAATCAGACTACAGGTACTAAGATTAATCATATAAGGAAAATGGATTTAAGAATACTATCCAGATAGGATAGGGTATTGACCAAGGACGTCTCTACCCCTCAGAAACATCAGAAACTGGTTCAGAAAAAGAAAAAAACTCCACACAAGACAGCTGAATCTTCCAGTGATTCAGAAAAAGAAGTTGTTTTCAGCTCAGATAACGAGGGATCAGAAAGGACTAGAAAATCACCTGCTCTAGAAACTATAACTGATGATCAGGTGCAGGGGGAGCAGATTCCTGCAAGCAACATCTCAGTTGAACAGGTCCAAAAAGAGTCTCTTCAAGGGGGAGCTAATGAGCATCTTCAAGCTCCAGCCCAACAAGTGTCATCACCTTCAGGGGGAGCTAATGTGTAAGAGCCAAATGTCCAAACAGCTGCATTGGACAGTGAAGCAGCCAATCAATCTATACTTGAGGTAATCCAGGATATAAATCAAGCTGCTATAGGCACTGAGAATGATGCACTGGACGTGCATATGAATGATGTTGATCAAAATAATCAAGCCAATGTCCCTGAACATGAAATTATCATGGAACAAACTTTTGAATTTGAAGGAGCACCATTTGCTGAGAAAGAGAAAGTTATTCCACTAGTTTAAATGCAACAAGAGGTAACATTAGAGGAATTATTTCTTGATTTACTAGGAGCAAGAACTGAGGGGGGAGCTGCTAAGAACTGAGAGGGAGCTGCCCATCATTGCCTCTAGTCCAAAAGACACTATGGATATTGCTACGTCCTCTAACTCCTTTGATGATGAAGAAGCCTCTAGGGCTAAGAAAAGGAAACTTGTAGAGTTCAGGAAGAGGAGCTCAAACTATAAGAAAACTTTGAAAAATGCACTACAAAGTGCAGCTCCTATAATAGATTTCACCTCACTTTTAGTGTCACTGCAACTGAAATTGGATGAGCAAAGAGATGCTCTTGAGAAATATGTGGATGAAAGTCATAAAGAACTGCAATCTACCTTGGCCCAGGATATGAAATCCATCAGATTTGTAGTCAATCTGCACAAAACGGAAATGACTGAATGCTTCCAAAATGGTGGTCATGCTGTCTTCTACTTGGCCAAACAACAACAGGAGGCCAAAACACAGCTAGATGACATTGCAGTAAAACAAGGTTATGTTCTGGAAAATCAAATCAGAATGAATGACAATCTCACAGAATCCCATAATGTTATAGTAACAGAACTCAAGAATACAGCAACTGCTTTCACTGAACACATTGTTAAAGTAAAGTCTGAGTTTGATAAACAACTCAAAGCGGATTTGGCCAATGTTCACACTGCTATCCAGGCCTCTCAAAAGGTAATTGTTGATCAGTTGCAGAAGTTCAAAGCACACTATAAAGAAGGAACAAATTATCTTGCTGCTCAGATAAGATTTTAAAAGGATGATCTAAGAGCTCATATCAAACGAGAAGTCATAAAGGGGGAGAGAGTATTAGTCAATGCAAGCTCAGAACATGTTAAATGGATAACCAATGCCATTAGAGCAACTCTTGGTTATCCACACCTTTGTGATGATGATAACACTACTGAATCTGGCATTCAACCTATTTACATTGAAGGAGTTCAGCAGGAAGTAGCCCAAGTCATCTATCCACCTCCAGATTTTGATGGCGTTTAGTATGCAGTACAACAAATGTATAGTCCTCCATAGGAGGTACATAATGTTATTATTGAAAAGTTAGAAATGTCTGAAGCTGCATTACAAGGAGATCAAGAATCACAAAGAGCTAGGGATGCTCAGAAAGAAGCTCAACTATCTAATAAAAGGTTTAGAGAACAGGCAGAATTAAAGCCTGATTTTGAACAATGGAGTCCAACCTCTAGGAATATTATTCTCACTGCTTGGCAAGCTGTTAAAGAGAATATGCATGATAGAGGCAAGTGGTATTCTGAATAGGAATGGAGCAAATATCAGAAGCGGCAAGATGTCATATACTAGTTCAAAAGAGACCTCAAAGCTAGGAAAATACTTGCTAACTCTATGGAGCCTAGCAAATATTTTCCAAAGTCTTATCATTACTTTGAAAGGCAAAAGGTCAAGGCTAAAGAGCTCAAGAAGAAGGATCTGAAAGAAAAGAAGCCTGCTGATGACACAGAAACTAATGTACAAGCTAGAATTCAGTCTAGCAAAGGCATTGTCATCAAGGAGCCTGATCAATCCTAGGATAGATTGACTAGGTTTAGAACCATGTAATCTTTTGTTCTAAAATCCTTGTAATATAATAAAAGAAATACTGATTCTTGTTCACTGTATTTTATCATATTTTGTGATAATATTACATGTCGTTTCTGTTTATGAGTTACCCTATGTGAGTAATGCTTTTATACATCATAATTTTGTTTTATTATAAGTGATGTATAACATTGACTAAGGGTTATAACTTCTCCAAATAGGGGGAGATTGTTGGGTACATTTGAAACTGTGTACCTGATTTGGAGAAGCCTCAATTAACTCAATGATATTCATCAATGTGTATTTGATGGGATGTTGAGTTTTGATGTGTAGGTTAAGGAAATGCAGGAAACGTTTCTAAGTACAAGTGTCGACACTTGTGAAGAAATTGTGTCGACACCAGAAGTAGATTGTGTCGACACACTGGACTTGTGTCGACACACAGAAATTCAGTCTACAGCAACGGTGTCGACACAGAGGACTTGTGTCGACACACTCAAGAATTCTGTTAACAACTGTGTCGACTCACAGGACTTGTGTCGACACACATCAGGATTCTGTCAAACACCAACTATGTTGAGACTAGAAGCTATTATGTGGACACACAAGACTTGTGTCGACACATTCCACAGAAGCTGTGTTGAGTAGATAAAGAAGGGTTGTGTCGACATTATGTGAGCTGTGTCGACATCATCAAGAATTATGTCGACACATGGTCTATTTGTATTGACACATTTGAAGTATTGTCTCGATGTTTTTCTGCTGAGATAGTGTATAATGAGGTATCAGGTGTCAAGACTGAAGACTTGATAGCTATCATAACTAACAAAGTTGTTGCATCTGTCAGAGCTGTCAGAATGTCGTTATGAACTGGATCAGCAGGTAACCTCAGATGGGTCTATATAAAGACCTGTTCTATCATCAAAAAGAGAGATCAAAGAAGAAAGGACTTGACATTTTTACTAATAGTTGAAATCTTCAAGTCATCAAGAGAAGGCAGATTCTGAATAAGCCTACAAAAAGATTTCAGATTAAATTCTGATTAGAAGAAGGAAGCTGGATTGAGGATCATCTCCAACTTCACAAGAAGATCAACCTTACTTTGTTCAGATTCAAGAATCTTTGAAGAAGCTAAGACAGGTTGAATCTTAAGCAATCAGATCACTCAAGAACTGATCAAGAAGCCTTCACCCCTTTCTCTCTCTCATGGGTGAAGGATTTATCTCTTTTATAATCAATTTTTTTGTAAGATCTTTTATAGATCTGAGTGTAAGAGAGTTATTTATCTGAGTTGTAAGCCTATATCTATAAAGGCTGAGGTAGGGTTGATAGCCTTTTTATTCATTAAGTAATTTTTTCTGAATTTAAGAAAAATTTAAAGAACACTTATTCACCCCCCTCTAAGGGCGTCGTAAGATCCAACATTTGGTATCAGAGCAGGTTACTCCAAAATGACTCCATCCATTCGTATAACATATAATAGAAGGTCTGACCGGGGCCCCACACCATATGCTACAAAACAGGCGGGGTAGTCACGGGTTGATATCAGAGTTGCGCATCCTATCTCATAGCATTCTAGCGGAAGCTATTAACATAAAACTTAACTCCAACAATGAATGTCCACTAATATAAATACCCACATTTATATAGGAATGTATCAAATACAATATAGTTTGGCCTTATGGCCTTACAGTTGTTCTTTACAAAAGTGGCTTCCAAACATCAGCATGCAGGCCGGCCACACATGAACAAAACATCATATTTTAATTTTAGCCTTCAAGGGCTAGCAGCAACAATAGCAGCAGCAGTAGTAGGGACTTCAGCCTTTAAATGTCCCGCTCAGTTCTCCAGCACCTGTATAAGGACAGCCCACCCAACGGTGGCAAACAAGGGAACGGTCAGCATTCAGCTGACCAATTTATAACGACCCTACCCCTTACCCGGGGCAGTGGCATTCCTTCCCTGCAGACATAACAATTCATATGCAAATATATATATATATATATATATATATATATATATATATATATATATATATATATATATACTAGCATATTCGAACGGGCTCCGCCCGTTCTCGATGAGTCGCAGCGGGCTTCGCCTGCTTGTCAACGACATGGGTCGCGGGCGGCAACATGTGTCGTGAACTGCGATATTGGTCGTGAGTGCGACATTTGTCGTTGGCGGCGACATTGATCGTGGGGGGCGATATTGTTCGTGGGCGGTGACATTTTTCCGTGGGCTGCGACATTGTTCGTGGGCGGCAACATTGTTTAGGGGCGGCGATAATGGTCGGGGGTGGTGAAAATGTTCGCAGGCGGCGACATTGTGCAAGGGCGGCGACATTTTTCGGGGGTGCGACGACATTGTTGGGGGGTGGGTGCGTCCTTTCCTATACACAACACTTCAACCTCACCATCATAGGTCTTTGATAGAGAAGTAACAACAAAGAAATATGATTGTAACATTAATTTAAAGAAGTAACAACAAAGAAATATGATTGTAACACATACATCTGCAAGTAAACACACATACATGCAAAGTTCATACTTGCGCCTGCAATAAAAAAAGCTCAGGACAAAGTCCATACTTGCAATGTTAAAAATCAAAGACCCCCCCCAAACCCCAAAAAAACCAGTCAGAATCTCGCAGTTGAAACCATATCAAAATATTAGCATCTCCTTCTTATGCAGCAATAGATTTCATTCAGTGTCCTCGAGAGACTCTGTTTCAATCAAAAATGTAAAGATAAAAAATCATTAGTTCACAATTTTGTAATGTGTTAAAACAACAATATTTCAAACATAAGATATAATTTTTGTTAGGCGTTACCTCCTTATCATATCGAAAACAAAATTCCACTCTTCTCTAGCATCCAAGCCTCTTGGCATTGCCAGGATAATTATCCTAAAACCTTCAACCTCAGCACGCGGACCATCAGACCATCTGTTTGTACCCTCTTTGCAAATTTCATCATAGTATTCATAATCGTTGTCGGTTGTAGCAGTGATATTACAGTTTTTATCTATTGAGGTTGGCCGAGTTGAAAAACAAATGACAATATTTAACATGTAATACAAATTTTGATTATGTAAAATGCACAAAAGTAGGATCCGTAAAGTATGAAGCTCTTACGTTGGACCGGGCCACCCCCATTTGGCAATGATGCCGCCGCCTCAGGTTGATTTTCGGTTTTCATCTGCATGCGTTTGAAATGAAGTAGAAATCCAAATTAGAGCATTAGATCAAAAGTAAGGCTGAATTAGATCAAAATTAGCTTTTGGTGCAAAACAAAAAAAATTTATTTATCAAAACTGATTAAACATTTCAAAGACTTGATGAAACAGACAATACATTTCTAAACATTTAATCTTCAGTTCTTGCAAAAAATCTCATATTACGATGAGAATTTTACAAACCATTTAAAAAGATAATAATACAATGATAATAAGATAGTTTGGCATTCAATTTGTATTACAGCTATATTGGAAGTCATTTCACAATCAACACCGATCATGGCTGTCTATTCTGCATAAAAAGGATATAATTTAGTGGTTGATTGAAGAAGTTGTAGTGTTGTGAAAATAATGAGCAAATGATCTACCTTGGAGATACGTTGTATGTTGTTGTCTAAGTTGTGCAAATATTTCTTTGTAAACAACGTTCATTGTGTAAATGCCTTCATGACCAGCTATCCTGCCATTTTTTATCAGAAGTTTTGTTTTTTCACTGGACATACCCCACGATAAAGCTACGTACAACTGGCCATGATTGAACACATTATTTGGGAAATATATTCCAACATTTTCAATTGTTTGTCCTTGAGATTTATTAATCGTCAATGCGAAACTTAGCCTCAATGGAAACTGTTTGTGCATTAATTGAAATGGCAGTCTAATATCTTCAGCTGTCTTCAATGGTATTCGTGGCAAGAAGACCAAGTTTCCTTGAAAGTGGCCTGTTAAAATCTCCGCTTCTATTACATTTTTCGCAAACCGGCGACAAATAAGTCTTGTTACATTACATAGACCTATCTTTGGATCAATATTTCTGATTAACATGATAGGAGCTCCGATTTTTAACTTTACCTTATGAGGCGGTAAATTACCCGGTGTCAATGAATTTAGAAATTCAGGTTGATACAAACTTCTCCTATCATCAACGACAGAATCGTAAGAGTATTATATAACTTCTTTGCCTGGGAATTGCAGAAGAGTGGTGTTGTTCAACATATTAACATGCTCATTTAGCGGTGTTAATAAAGCTCTGTCTCGAATATAGTTTTTATCGCCAACGTGCAACCCTAAATTGGGGAATGTAACATTTATTAACTCATTAATAGAATTCTCGCATTCCCGTGGCATTGCCATTGGATCGGGGATCCTAATCATATCATCTTGTATGGTCATCTCCAATCCATTTCCAACTCGGAGGAGATATTCAGAGAAGCTGTTATCGTATTTGGCTCGCATATTTTCTGTCAAAGGTAGTATCTTGATATGACTCCATAAATGTGATTGAACGATGCTTGCATTAATTATCTGTGCTCTTGTTCCATTGACAATAACCGGTAGTACCTGGCGAAAATCTCCTCCCATAATTATAATTTTCCCTCCGAATGGCTTGTCTACATCAGTAACATCACGAAACGAACGATCAACTATCTCGAACACCTTTCTATCAGCTATGGGTGCTTCATCCCAAATTATGGCCTTTGATTGTCTGATTACTTATGCGAAATCTGACTGTTTTTCAAAAGAGCAAAACGATTTGTAATCCAATTTAATGGGTATTTGTAACTTTGAATGTGCAGTCCGACCTCCCGGTAAAAGGGTAGCAGCAATACCAGAAGTAGCTACAACTATAATGATGCATCCTATTTTTCTAAAATTGGCAAGAATTGCACGATACAGATATGTTTTTCCAGTTCCACCAGGTCCATCAACAAAAAAACACGCATGTGCTTTGTTCTTTATTGCCTCGTTGATCACATTATAAGCATGTAACTGACCTTCATTGAGCAATGTAACTGCGTTAAGATCATCCTGTGTAATAGGTATTGATAATTCATCTTCTATAAGACCGGATATGTTATTGAAATAATTGAATGATTCATTGATGGGTGGCAAATCAAACTCTTTAATAGAGCTTTTATGTTACTTCAGGATATCATTGAGGCTATGAAGTAGTTTATTCATAATGTAGAACTTGTTGGTTGTGCTAGAACTTGGATAATCTTTGATCATGTTTGCATAATTTTCATCACAAATACTTCTGACATCTGCTGGTTCACAGAAGATCAATATAGTAGCGAACAGTCTTCTCAACGCGGATGGCATTCTGAATACTCGAGCCTCAAGTAGTCATTTTCGAATATTGTTATCGTTCTCAAGCAAACCACAGTTCTGTGCCGCATTCTTAAAAGTGACGCAGTGCGTGCCATTGACAGTTAATAGTGCATCGAATGACTTTGGACCCGGTACGTGATTTAGAAGCATGCACAAATAGTATCTTTCGCTATCAGCAAGCGGTACTGAATAAATTCTACCAATCACCCTTCGATTTCTGATCCTTTTTCTCAAAATTTTTTGTTTTTTGAACCATCGATAATATTTTGGAAAATCTCTATACAAATGGACGTTTTGCTCTCCTTGCTGGCAATAAACACTAAAAAACTCGGTCAACATTGTTTTGGAATTGCTGCCATCCATTAATATCGATGAAATTGACTATTCACCATAAAATTGTATCTGGTGTTTATTAGGTAAATGTATTTTTAATCGTTCTACCGATGGATATATTCGACTCATTTGGAACTTGAATGTTCTCCATAAAGATTCAGGCGGGCACAACCATCTGTCGTCAACATAATTGTTTATTTCATCTTGATTAGCACCAGGACAGACTTCAAAAGAGACATGATCGGGTCCTTTATATACGTATTTGTATAAATATTTGATACTATTGATACTGCTGCATATCTCAACATTTAGATGACAATCATATTTTAAAAGGAACCATGGATTATATGGAACAACCCATCTATTATCCACATTGAAAGCTGCATTTCTGCATAAAGTAATATTTCTGTTATCATTCCTCCTTCGATATACCGGGTAAGCATCATTCCCATGTATTGTGGCATCTGCATACTGCTTAGGAAAACTTTTATTACAGATATGATTCTTCATATATTGTGTATTTAGTTAGTAAGGTCCACATGGCCCGTGAATCATGTATTTTATCACGGACTCATACAATGTAGGTTCCTGGTCTCTATAAGGTATCTCAGCTCGTACAATTGAATCGTATTCTTCAGGAGAGGTTAATTTGTCTGTCGGATCCAATAACACCAACATATGAACATGCGGTAATCCCTTTTTTTGAAATTCAATGACAAGGACATGTCCGACTACCTTTCCTAACACGCCTCTATGGAATATATCTTTCTTGAGCTCCTCATATTTAGAACGGAACATCCTAGTTAGGAGATCTGGACGGTCATACTGAGCTTGCCCTTCCATGAGCTCATCCTTAATCTCCTTCCATCCTGGATTGCATGTCATGGTTATAAACAAATCTGGTCTGTCATTGTGCTGAACAATTGCCATAGCATCCTGATATCGTTGATACATATCTCTTGGGCTGCCATTAAATGAAGATGGTAGGATGGTTCTTTTTTTGATGTTACCTAAATTGAAATAACACGATAAATTAATATATAATAATGAGGATATAAATTATATTTTTAATAAGAAATGAGTATATCAAACCAGCTTTATTTTCGCCTGCATTAAAACAATCTTGCAACCCCGAATATAATTCTGCGCGCAAGTCACTTTGATGTGATCTAATAAACCGCAATTTTTGAGTTTCTATTTTTACATAGTTATCAACCACATATTGTTGTAGTAACCTTCCGCTGCGTAGTAATATCGAATTGGAAGCATCTCGAATCTTGAGAAAAATCAATAAATAGTTAGAACACAATTAGCGAAACTTAAAACGTGACATCTCTAAAATGTGTAATATAAGTGGTAATTACCTGAAGCATGTATGAATAGTAATCACAACATGTGATTTTTGAGCTTGTCAGTGAATGTAAATTGCTAGACCAGCCAAACGTCCCCAACGGCAACAACAAAGGGTATTGAAGTGGGTCGTAGTAGCCAGAGTATTCTTGGACATTCTGGAGATGCCCTCCAATCGTTTGAACAATAATATCTCTTTCTCGCATTTTCTGTCCTTCTTCCTATCCAACTAATATAGTTGAAACTTGAGAGGCCGAAGGCATATTGTATTAATGTAGATTGGAAGGGCGTTCTTTTATAACCAACTTGCATTCATGTATGTTTGGTTGGCGCGATAGTTGTCGGAACCTCTGAACAAAAGGATTGAATATATCCAATATGCACGTTATATTTTGTAGGAGCTCAACCCGAAGTTCATTATTTTCTTGTAAACGATTTGTTATCTCATGCTCGGTGTCGTAGATAAATAGTTGGAGGAAGCGCGGTCTTGGGCCATCATTTGGGGTTAGGTTTCCGATGCGATGATATATGGATCCGTGTGCCCGGAAGCTATAAATTACTTGGTGAAATGGGGCTATTGTGTTGTCAAGTGTTACACCCAATGATGTAAAGGAGAAAACATGATTGTATGCACGGAGATGTTGCCTGAAATGCTGACCTTCCTCAGATTGATCAGTGTAGAGATTGAGCAATTCAGTATGTGTTGGGATTTCAGGTATTGATATTCTTCCTTTGTTACAACACATTGAGCTCGTCTCTCGCTAAAATAGTCTAGCATGACAGTGGGGACAAGTTGTCGGCGAGTGTAGTTCAAAGCGTGTTTCAGTGTGCGCTGGATAGAAATTTCTAGCGCAATTACGTTGAATATACGTCCTTGTGGTTGCATTATCATTTTCCTCATCGTCTTCTTCGGCACTATAAATTTCTGTGTCAGAACCATCATTGTAGATTGGTGTAGTAGCTGGGGTGAATTATTCTAACATATTAGTGATTATTTAGAAGTACAAATACATGAAGGAGTTAAGTCACATAGATAGTTAGTTTAGCGTACCGTGAGTGATTGTCATAGCCCGCGTGGATGTTGAACTTGCGCCAATTTCTAAAGTTGAATGCGTGTTCATAATATTAGATGTTCTTTGTTGATCTTCACGAACATGCCGTTGTCCTCGTCTTCGGGTATTTTCGGCAGCACGTTGTTGAACAGTCATATTGCTTCTCCTTATGCACGTAGAATTGCGGTGCAATAAGCGAGTACGACTTTCTGATAGTTGTGTGACAACAAAGCAGTTTCATTCACATGCATGAGATATTGTGTGGTGGGATATCTCTAAATTTGGTAGGTAATACCTGGAGTAAGTAGATTTTGAAGCAGTTCTTGGCTTGTAATTGTTGGAGCTACTGATGTTGTTATCGTTGAACACTCACCTATTTTAAAAATTGAATGCATAGTCACATCGTTGGTCGATGTTCTTGTTTGCACTTCATGACAATGGCGATGTGCTAGTCTTCTGTCATTTTCTTCAGCACGTTGTTGATCAGTCATACAATTCCTTCGTACGCGGGTAGAATCGCGGTGCAGTAAGCGTGTACATATGTTATTAATGTGTTGCACTCACACGATACTATTACGTGTAAGGATGTTTATAAAATGAGGCAGGTAGTACCTGGAGTCAGTAGATTTTGAAGTAATTCTTGACTTCCTGTGTCCTCCATTATTGATATATGCGTTAATGGGTTCTAATTGTAGAAGAGTAGTGTTTGAGGGTTCATTCACTGGACTCTATATAAAAACTCATTTATTGTTTTAACACAACAGTGAAAACACCCATTCAAGCAGGCTGCGCCTAGTAAAAGGAATCATATAACAATATGTACATATGTACACACACGATCAAATGAAACAATCAGGCTGCACTTTCAGGGGTTATTTATCCATTTAGAAGTCATGACCTAAACGAAATCTTTGACACATGCATTTTAGCATGTGCACTTTGTAAAAGGAATCATCTAACAATATGTATATATGTACACACATGCAAATGAGACAATCATACAGTGAGTGCGGATAGAGAATTTGATAGATGGACGATAAAAGTTTTGTAATATGATTAATATTCATAAAAGTGAAAAAAATCACATTTATGTCTGAATTAACATACATGGACAGCATATAATAAAATGTAATGCATAACATTTTATAGGAATCCTTCATAACTTTCATAGAGAGAATTTCATATCATTCCAATGAAATTTCAGGTTAACTTTGGTGCTCATTAGAGATAACTGGAAAAATATCTAACACTTGGGCAACCATTGGACTAACAACCCCTTTAATTAACAGGAATTCAAAACAATCGGGAGAATCAACATGGGGAGAGCTATCATCAGTGGATAATATAAAATTTCGTACAAATTTGAGTTGACCGATAAAAGTTTTGTAATATGATTAATATTCATAAAAGTGAAAAAATCACATTTATGTCTGAATTAACATACATGGACAGCATATAATAAAATGTAATGCACAACATTTTATAGGAATCTTTCATAACTTCCATAGAGAGAATTTCATATCATTCCAATGAAATTTCAGGTTAACTTTGGTGCTCATTAGAGATAACTGGAAAAATATCTAACACTTGGGCAACCATTGGACTATGTTCTTACTCATGCGTATGCATTACCCACTATGTACCATGGGGACTTCAGGTATCAATCAACATACACATATGCATCCATAAATACCATTATCCAATACTTCATACATATGCAAATTTTAAGATAAAAAACAGCACAATGAAACATATGAGATTCTATGACATGAGTCTGGATGCCTTGTGGGTCGGGCTTCCCTTTATACTAAAACATAAAATCTTATACAAAATTTCAAAACCATTTAGTTTTACACATGACCGTATTAAATTTCTAAAGTAAATAACAGTATGCAAGTAATTATTTCCTATACATGAATTGAACTGTTTTCAAAGTTTTGCACAACTTGAAACTCATACATGCAAACTCTACCATTAATTTCCAACAATTGAGATTATTTTACCACTTAAGAGTAATAAATTGATGTAGATGAAGGCGAGATTGATGGAGTAAGATATACAAAACAGGGGAAAATTAACAGGAATGTAAAACAAATCTCACTTCTAAAACAATTTCACTGAAAATTTTTAGGAGGCAGAGAATGTCAACCATTTATGGGTAAGAGATCAAACCAGAAAATCGAAAATTAAGGTGAGATCCAGGACAAAAACATATACAAAACAGGGGATCATAAAAGCATGTAAGCAAATTCATAATTAAATAAGAGCATGTAAGCAAAATTAAAATCAAAATTGGAGCATGTAAAACAAAGACGGGTTGTTAGACATATCAGTGGATTCACCGGAAAATGAACCCTAGGTGAGAAGACTTACCGCGGAGGAGGGTAAATTTCTTCTACGGTATCTGCGAGAAGAGGTATTTTCACCGGCACCACCGTCCGACGGAGTAAGGTTGAGCAACGGTTCCGTCGTAGGCGTCTGCGGGAAGAGATGCGAAGCAGCAGGGGGAAAGAGGTGTGAAGAAGCAGGGGGAAATGATTCAGAAAAATACTGCTTCAAAACTGAAGCGTAGTTGAGAAGACTTACTATCGAGGAGGAGAAATTTCTCCGGCACCACCGTCCGACGGAGCAAGGTTGAACAGCGATTATTCCTGCACGGCAGGAGCGGGAAGAGTTCTGAAGCGAGCGGGGGAAAAATTCTGAAGCAGTATCTCCGGCACCACCGTAGGATGGACAGG